>NDXB01018804.1:64250-103349 GCA_002631895.1 Agapornis roseicollis | reverse complement strand
ATACGGTTGGCTTTCTGGGCTGCAAGTGCACACTGAAGCTGGCTCATGTTCATGTTCTCATCAGCCATNCAGCCCAGGATACGGTTGGCTTTCTGGGCTGCAAGTGCACACTGAAGCTGGCTCATGTTCATGTTCTCATCAGCCATCACTCCCCCAAGTCCTTCTCCGCAGGGCTGCTCTGAATCTCCTCTTTGCCCAACCTGTAGCTGTGCCTGGGATTGCTCTGACCCAGGTGTAGGACCTTGCACTTGGCATGGTTAAACTTCATGAGGTTGGCATCAGCCCACTTCAGAAGCGTGTCAAGGTCCCTCTGGATGGCATTCCTTCCCTCCAGCATATCCACCAACTGTGCTTTCATTAAAAATCAGCTTCTAGTTTAGGATGGTTCTTTTGTCCTTTTTTGGTTATTTTGGTCTAGGATGGTTCTTTTACTAGAAAAACAAAACTATAAAGCATATATAAGGTACACCTATTATATGCTTTCTGGTAGTTGTTGGCTTCTAATAGATTGCTGTCATCACACAATAGTATTTCTTACTGAAAAAGTGTAATGTTAGCTCTTTCTGCAGACTACTGAATTGAGCTGGATCTGTGGAAGATTTGCACTGTTGGCAAAGTGGTGGTTGATGAAATTGATGGAAATACCTCGAGTTTTCAGGGTATTGACCTTGCTCTTGAGTTTGGAAAAGATAACACAATGAGAAACTTTGCCCTTTTCCAGCTTATACTGGACACTTTATTCCAGTATGTGGGAGGAAAAATCATCTGGAGTTTTGAAGTAAAGGGCTTGAGCCTTTGGTTATCAATTCACAGTCTTTCGTCGGTTTTCACATTCTCAGCAGTATTCTCTTGTCCTGGAGGAATCTTTGCCTTACTTGATTACAAGTCTTCCAGTTTTTTCTTATCAAGAGAACATAAAATCAGATGGTTTCTGGTTTTATGATTCACTGCAGTAATGAGAAAAGGAAAATGCTGCTTTAACTCATTAACACAAGTGATTGCAGAACAATACCTCTCATTCAGAACCGTTTATGTAAGTGATCAGATTAATTTAGTTGCCTGCTTTGAGGAAAGTAAAGAAATGTTTAATGAGAATCAAGCTGTTACTGCTCTTATGCCTGATTTTTCTTCTTTGGGTAACTAAACCCACCACTGACAATCGCTGCCATTGTGCTAAAATCAGTGCACTTGTCTTTTCCTGTGGAGAATTAACTCATCTTTTTCTGCATAATTTTGCTAATAATGGTGTTTGTGTGTAGGTGTTTGAGTTGTGATAACCTTCAGCCACCCTCTTAACTTCCACTGCTTGCTTAGGTGGGACAGCATGCGTGGCGACTGGCCAGCCCTTTGACACCGCAAAGGTGAAGATGCAGACATTCCCGGACATGTACAAAGGACTTGTGGACTGTTTTGTGAAAACCTATAAGCAAGTGGGGTTTCGAGGCTTCTACCAGGGAACCACACCAGCACTTGTAGCCAACATCGCGGAGAACTCCGTTCTGTTCATGTGCTATGGATTTTGCCAACAGATTGTGAGAAGAATTGTTGGAGTAGACAGGAAAGCAAAGCTCAGGTTAGTAATAGAAATATGCTTCCAATTTTAAAATAAATAAATAAAAAATCATGAAACTACTGTATTGTCAGGGTGCAGCTGATGTCGTAGACCCGCTTCTGCCAGTGTGCACTGTAGTAAGTAAGCTATGTGCTAGGATACTGTGCTTAACTGCAATAGAGCCATCTACTTGTCACTGCAGCTGCCTGGTTTAAATAACCACAACTTAACTGGAATACTTAAGACCTAGAATGTTCTTACCAAAGAAACTGAGCATTGCAACACTTGAAAGTTAGTATTCCCTTGATCTCTAGGCTGTTCTGATTTTGCAGGAGAAGTAGTGGCTCTTCTCTGGGAGCGGGGGCAGGGAAAGAGCACTTTTCTAATACTGTCTTTATACAAGTTTCAAAAGCTTGAATGGAATGGTGACAAGACCAAATGTCTAGTTTTATGGTGTCACTGGTAATAAGTGGTTATCTGAAGAATGACAAGAGAAGGGAGTGTTTAATACTCTGAGTCATCTACCAGGCTGTGTTCTTAGTTCAGAGGATTTAGTGATCATGGTATGATCCCATCAGTAACTGGACAAGAGCACTTGTTCAGTCTCCTCTAGAATTCTTGAAAGTTCCTTGCATCTCCAGTACACTTTGGCAGAATTCTGCAGGTGATAGTCATTAGCTCTGTAACCATTGATCCATAGCCACTGTCTGCATACTAGATCTTGCAGACCTCTATCCATTGCTTTGTGCCCCTCTTCCCCACCTGAGTATTTTCCTGGATGGAAGGATCCCAGCCCTCCTAGCCAGTGACCACTGAATCTGTTCACAGACTCACTGAATCATTAGGGTTGGAAGGGACCTCTGGAGATCATCTAGTCCAACTCCAGTGCCAAGGCAATGTCACTTACAGCATGTTACACAGGAATGTATCCAGGCACGTTTTGAATGACTCCACTGAGGGAGACTCCACAGCCTGCCTGGGCAGCTATGCCACTCTCAATGTAAAGAATTTCTTCCTCATGTTGAAGTGAAATTTCTTGTATTTTAGCTTATGGCCATTGCTCTTTGTATTGTCACTGGGCACCACTGGAAAGAGTCTGGTGCCATCCTGCTGGCACCCGCCTTTGAGATATTTATATGCATTAATGAGATTCCCTCTCAGTCTCCTCTTCTCTACAGTAAACAGGTCCAGCTCCTGCAATCTCTTCTCGTAAGAGATATGTTCCTGTAGCTGTCTTTGTCTCTGTCTGGAACTCTTGTAATTGTACTGTGTCTGGGCTTCTAGCTGGTAAGACCAGAGCTGTGCAGGGTATTCAGGGTGTGATAACATCATGGATGTGTGCACTGGCATAACAGTCATCATCTCTTTCTAGCTAGGATGGCTTTTCTCCAGGTACACCACTCTAGAGCCATCAGTGGTTCAGCAGTCTGTGTGTCTTACTGTTGTCCATTTCTCAAGGTATGTCTTCTGTGCAGCACTGAGAATATCTGCACCTTCTCCATCCTTGTGCTGTTCCACAATGTATAAAAGAGTTCTCATACTGTCCTAACTCCATTCAGAGAGTGACGCAAGGTTAACCATGCTTTTTATTAATAGCTGTGTTCTGCTTCTGTCACATGTATCCAAATAGAGGTAGCTGTGGAGGCCTTAATTCTCATTTAAGATCTCTGCCATGATATGGGTAGCTATTTAAGTACAAGACAAATATTTTAAAGTGACATTAAGTGAGCTGTTCTTCTGTTACATATTAAGATATGCTGTATCTTAAGACTGAGGCCAGGTATGAGGGAAAATGAAGTGATGAGGAAACAAATTATATTAACTGCTTTCTACTTGCATTCTTTTTCACTGTTTTCTGGTAATTGAGATCTCTCAGCTGAGACAGAACTCTTTCCACTTTCTTAGATCAGCTTACAGACCCCTTATTCTACCCACTAAAATGAGGAAGCAGGCCTACCAACAGCATGCTTTTCTTCTTAACTATGTTTTGTAATCCTTCTGGGAGAGAGACCACAGGTTTGCAGGGGTCCTAGGATCATCTCTTGATGTGACTGAGACAGCATCTTTATGGCGCATGTAGGGGAGGTAGTGCAGGAAGCTTCCAAACAGCATGCATAGGTGTACTACTCCCTGTCTTTGGAGTAGGAAGCAGAATGGGAAGGTAATTTTGAGTATGTAGTAACAGCAAGTGCTTCTGACATCTGACCCTTCTTTCCTTGGTCAGGTAGTGGTACTTTCCAGATCCAGAATGGCTGTTTAATGCATTATTGATTGAAGAGTAAATAGTGTGATAGCATGGCTGTGCTAGGACAAAACACTTAAAGGGTTTAAGCTTACTTGAAAAATTTCTCCCTTTGTGCTGTTCCCTTGATCTCTTCATCTGGATCATTGTAGGGACATCTTACAGGTGCATGTGTGAAAGAATTGTATTGACATGGCCTGCAGTGGTTCCCTAAGTACATGTAGCCTGTCCAGGACATTCATACTCATTGTGGGAGAGCTGGAAGGCCTTTATAGTGTGCTGTAAGGGTGGGAAGAAACCCTAATGAGATGGGTAACCTCCAGACATGACAAGTTAATTACTATAATTGCCTTCATTGCCTCTGCTGTTGAAAAACTGTCATACTGTTTTAGCCTGAATAAGCAAATCTATCAAGTCACAACCTGAGGTGAACCTGACCATTTTTCTTACCCATATATAAGAAATTCCTATTCACTTTCCCATTATTTTATAATGTTTGAGATGTCTCAAATCCAGCTGTAATAATTTGGTTTTGCTTACTTTTCAGTTGTAGCTTTAAGCAACTTGGAAATAAGCTTCCCTGGCCTGCCTGTGTTTAGGGATACCCTGGTCAGTGTGTGAAGACTTGCAAGCAGTTACAAGGACGGTTACAAAACACCACTTTTTTGAGTTAGAGGAATAAATGCCACTGATGCATGAATCAGAGAAAACAAATGGAGAGAAAAATGCTAAATTCCTTTTCTCTTTAACATCTGTTAGTCCAATCAAACATTTAATTCCATGCTAAAGTCTAAACTGAGATAACCAAATGGAAAGATGAGTGCTAAAATCCATTTGTCTTTAAATGTCCATTTAGTCTGATCAAACTGATCTCATTCTGTGCCAAAGTCTGAACTGGAATAACTGTTATCCTTCTTCACCTCAGTTTGACTTTCTCAGTACGTGACTGGTCATCTTCAACGCGTAATTTTCTTTGGAGGAAAAAGAAGTCCACCAAGATGAATGCCTTTTGTAGAAGCAGCAGCAGTGTAAGGGCAGGATTCTGGCTCCTGTGATGTGTGATCAAAACTCTCCCATCCAGAAAAAATACTGAATTAGGCATTGTGAGTTGAAAGGTAACTCAAACAGGATTCAGGGCTTATCACTTCCACAGTGAGGTTCATGGTATTAATGACCAAAGCCTAAACACTGGATCTAGTTGAATTTTTGTATGTAGAACTAAACATCAACAGGCAAAAGTAGAGAAGAGCTGAATTATGGCTGAATCTATTCCTTTATGTACACGTGCCAGAATTCCTTTCATCTGATAGCATCTGATTTTTTTTTTTTTTCCCGAAAGGAAAAGNCATCAACAGGCAAAAGTAGAGAAGAGCTGAATTATGGCTGAATCTATTCCTTTATGTACACGTGCCAGAATTCCTTTCATCTGATAGCATCTGATTTTTTTTTTTTTTCTCCTGAAGGACAAAGGATCCTATGTACTCTTTAGTGCATAGTTAGAAGGTATCTATTCCATATTTTCTTACCCTTATTTTTCAGAGTGTAACCTTACTGCCTTGCTCTAGCTCATAACTTACTGACTGCAGGGCTCAGCCACATATTGTATTTTTAACGCTGCGTTCCTCTGTCTTGAGGTTTAGTGGGTTGCATTTCAGATCCCTGTTCTGCCATGCTCATACTGCAAGAAGGCTGTGCAATCAATGTTGTCATTTCTTATTTACTGCATATTTTTCAGATGCTGCTCTGCAGGCAGTTACTGATTCCTCCCACTCTGACAGTTCTTGTCACTGCCATATCTGAATATGTCACAAGCTTTGCTTCATGTCACAGCTTTAGTTCTATGATGCTTTGGTAAGGCGAAAAGCTGTAGCTTTAATCTGTGATACTATAGATGTATGAAACTGCTGGGCACAGGGAAAACTTCTTCATTGTATGGAAAGAATTTCTGTGTCCCAGTGAGGTCAGGTTCAGCTGACTCCCCGGGAAAGAAGAGAGAAGCTCCACTTGTTCTGTGCTATTGTGCAGGTCTTGTCTAGCACACCAGTGTTTGTAGGAGCCTGTTTAGAGCTATGTCATACTCATAAAGCAGTATGATTCTGAGCCTTTGAGTCCTGGCAGTTTAGCAGCCCAGACTTGATGATTTCAACACAAAGTAAGCCCTAGTTTTGGAATACTGTGAGTCAGTGTAGATTACAGTGCTGTCTTGTTCAGTGGTGTGGTTTGTCTGTACTGCCTCTGATTCATGTGGTTTTGTTCATGACAGCACATCCATAGAAATACTATAGTGGTCCCTTATGCCTTGCTTACAGATTCCACTGAAAACTGAATTAATACTGGCAAGGTGACTTTAAAAACACTGATCTTTATATGAGGTGATTTTTGTTCTTTTTGACTACCAAGAAGTTATCCAATAAAACAAGTCTATGGCAATATTTATAAAAATCTAAGAAGGCAAAGATTTGATAGTTTATTGTGCAGCAGTCACTGAAGTACAGCAAAAAGGGTAAAGGTTGGAACTTATCTTTAAGTGTCTTTGAGCTGTGTATGAAGATGGAATGAGCTAGGTTTTTATCTGACTAGTTCAGATAACTGATGTCTTCCTGGAGATTCTTTCCCTCAAGACTCTGTCGGCTCGTCTTGATATTTAGAGTACAGGTTCAGGGAGCTGATCGCAGGCGCAGTGGCTCCATTGCACTCAGGGTCAGTGCCCAAATAACTTCAGCAGTTTCTCTCTCATAGTGATCTGCAGAATGCTGCTGCAGGCTCCTTCGCCTCTGCCTTTGCCACCCTTGTCCTCTGTCCCACAGAGCTGGTGAAGTGCCGGCTGCAGGCCATGCATGAAATGCAGTTGTCAGGAAAGATAATCCAGGGACACAAGTAAGTATACTGTTTACAAGTAAGTATTCAGTATCTCTGAAGCCCTTTTATGTGTATCTCTTATTTTTGTGTATCGGTTCAGAGTCACATTTGTAAGTGTGCTGTTAACCAGACAAGAGCTATGGCTGGGAGGATCACAGCCTTGGGATTTTTCATGTATTGGTAAAGCTGGATGCCAGTGAAGGGCTCCCAGCAGGATCTTATTCTAAGTCTTACCTGAATTTTGGTGTCTATGCAATGGGTCTAACCCTTAACTGTCACTGCAGTTGCCAGTTGTTCTGTAACCTTCTCATTATCTGCCTATTAAACATCACTAACTGGATCGACCTCTCTATCAGTACAGTTTGGTCAGTAGTGAAGGGTGTTATTCAAAAGGATGGTCCCCTTGGATTTTACCGTGGCCTGTCAAGCACTTTGCTGAGGGAAGTCCCAGGCTATTTCTTCTTCTTTGGAGGGTATGAACTGAGCCGGACTTTCTTTGCCTCTGGGAGATCAAAAGATGAATTAGGTATGGTGCCTCTCTTTCCATGTGGATTTTAGCATGCTGTTGTGGGGGACATAAAGGAGAGGGGGGGCATATCTTCCCTGAAAATACACTAATGAGGCACAGCAGCTATAAAGTACATGTAAAATGAAGGAAACTGGGCATCCAAAATATGGAGTTCTGCGTTTTGTGTGTATATATAGTAATGAATTCTTGAAGTGACCACTTTGCAACAAAGCAATATTTTAAATAGAGAATAAATACAGTGAGCTAACATTAACACTATGAAACTACCTAAATGTAACTACCCTGATGTAACACAACTCTGAACTGTTTCATTTCAGCAGCTATTTACAGAGAATTTGAAGTCTTTAGCTATATCCTCTTGAACAGTGTGTTCAAGTTTATGCTGAAATGTGTGCTGACCATTAGACGTAATGACAGTGCTAGTGAGAGAACACTGAAAATTAGACATGAACAAATGAGAGGCCAGAAAAAAGACGGGTTTGTCTCCTGCTGAAAGACTGAACAGTCATACTTTCTCTTGACGTTAGAATTTAAGTTAAGATTTCAGCTGCACACATTCTCTTGTTGTAAGTAAATATCTGGTCTGAAACACAAAATGAGGGTTGCATTATGAAAAATGACTGACCACAAAGTAACTTCACTGTACCAATAAATCTCTGCATAGGTGATTAGTGACCTTGTGTGAAATAGTTTAGTGTAACATCAGTTAGCCTTCGAAAGCAATTGCAAGTGTGAAAGGAGAAGAGTTAATTTAG
Organism: Agapornis roseicollis; assembly: GCA_002631895.1. Classification (NCBI taxonomy): domain Eukaryota; kingdom Metazoa; phylum Chordata; class Aves; order Psittaciformes; family Psittacidae; genus Agapornis; species Agapornis roseicollis. Next base: position 95,412 of record NDXB01018804.1, on the reverse strand, counting down.
TTAAATAGTCAGAAGAGAATTTCAAGTTATGCTTATTTAGCATGGCCAGTATTCTAAGAAGCACTCCTTATAACCTTTGAGCTTTCTAGTTAGACTTGCAACTAGATTAACTGGCTTAAGATTAACTTCAAGGCTTGTAGGAGAGCAGAAACTTTTGTCATAAGCCAGTTCCTTTGATAAGCAGGTTTTCTTCTGTTTCTATAGATGAAATAAATAATCTCATATTTATGTTGGTGAATATTTCTGTGGTGTTTATAAAGCTTATTTCTTAACTTTAGGTCCCATTCCTTTGCTACTAAGTGGAGGTTTTGGAGGCAGCTGTCTGTGGATTGCTGTGTATCCTGTAGACTGTGTCAAGTCTAGAATTCAGGTTCTTTCAATGGCTGGAAAACAGACCGGCTTTATGGGAACGTTTGTAACTGTTGTGAGAACTGAAGGTGAGTATGCAGCATATCGACTGCATCTCTAGGGTTGCACATTAAATTCTATACCCTCCCCAACACAAAAAAAAATTGCTTGGGAAATGTCCACTGGTAATGTGTTAGAGACACTTCTAACTAAGAGAGATACTGATGCTTTATGTAGTCTGGACAACTTGAAATCTAGAAGTTGAGACCATGCCTCCTGGTTCAGGAAACAAAAACTCAGTAGGCATTAAAAGCAGATGAAGGAATGAGCTCCATTCCCCATGGCCAAACCTGTTCATGAAAATTGAAGGGACTGATTCAAATTCAGAATAAAATTTTTCTTCACCTCTAGAAGTAAGTTAATATACAGCTTACTGAGGGCTGTTTGATAAACCAGGCCTATCCAGCCTGGCAACTTGAGGCATCTACCTCAGCTCCTAATCTCTGGAAAAGACCTGTGCCATGCACTTCAGAAGACAGTGTAAGAATGTATGTGGCAGCAGATATGAATGCTAGCCCTGGTGCTAGGAAAGAGCCTCATCAGAGCAGGAGTCTGATCTGGGGCACAGCTCCAACATAGTCCTGCTATTCTTTCTGTTCCCTTTTACCTGCTGTGGTATAGCTGCTGTGACCAGGGTGGCTTTGTGAAGACCCTGTCATACCTAAGATGAACTTCAAACACAAGCATTTAAATGGCTAAATTCATGTTACAATTCTAGATGCTCTGGGCATATCAATATCCAGTAATTCTGCAGTTAGCAGCTACATGAGTGAGTTCAGCACTCTGTGTGCCCCTCAAGGCAGAAGCATTACTTCAGTATCCTTTGAAGGTACAAGCAGTGGTTAATGCAGATAGACAGGTAAATAAATTGCTAACTGGCTCTGATTTCATTTGCAGGTGTACTTGCCTTGTATTCTGGACTGAAGCCAACTATGATCCGTGCATTCCTGGCCAATGGGGCACTGTTCCTTGCCTACGAGTACAGCCGTAAATTTATGATGAAACAAGTAGATTCTTACTGATACCTTCTAGGAGGTGGAAAATGAAAAGCTGTTTAAGGATCACTTAAGTAAAGGATCAAAAACCTGTAGATCACATCATGGTCTGAGCAGGGCCAAATCAGTGACTTAATTTTAGGAACTCAGCTGCGATTTAAGATTTGTAATCTTTTAAATTCAGGTGATTTTATAGAGATATGTATATGCTGGTTGAACTGGCCCAGCAGAACTATCTCCATCTTGCAGATTCTGCACTAGGTGCATTACATATCATAATGTATTTTCCTGACCTGTAATGGTGCTAAAAAAAAAAAAAAGACGTTGACCTCCTGTTGGGTTTACTGTAACATGCAGCAGTGGGCTGTGACTTGTTCAAGGCAAAAGCACTGCTTCCAAGACTGTGATGTGGTGATGAATTCTCCCACTATTGCTAGCAAGTGTCTGACTCGAAAGAACAGAAGTCATAGCTAGTCTTGGTGAATGTGGCTCACTTATGCAGATCCCTCAGCTTGACTCCTGCCCTTCTTCCCTGTGACTTTCCAAGGTCACAGCAGTTGGTGTCTGCCTCTGTACTCTGTCCAAGTAAATGGGCTTACAGAAGTAGGAAGTGTTCATGCCCTGCCTTGTACTTACCTGACTTAGAGTCAGAGATCTGCCTGCATTTGAGATAAAGACATGTAGTTACTGGGTTTAAGGAGTCCATGCAGCATCTCATTATTTTCTAAATCCTTTCAAGTGCTGGACTATGCCAAGTGCTTCTGAATTGAGCACTTAAAGTGAGGGAGACTGCTAGAAATAGCTGCTGGCTCAGAGCACAGAACTGTAACTGTGCAAGCTCATGTTCAGGTCACCCTGACATGCACAAGTCCATGTGCTTGAAAGACAGGATGCCAAAGAGAAGCAGGAAGCCAGAACAGTGTTTTTAAAAGTAACTGATGCTATGGTCTCTGTGGTGTAGCACACACTTGCTTGGGCTGGAGTCCTGCCATTTGCTGTGTCTATTCAGCAGGGTGGAAAAAGCTGATACAACTGGATAGCTTCTATCACCTTCAGGCCTCGGGGCATGCCTGCTTGATCATGCTACCTGGTGAAACACATAGTGTCATCCAAAATGATGTTACACCTATTTCTAGGTGATACTTTAATTTTTTTTAAAGAGGATGCTCCTTATACAAACATGCTCTGGCTTGTAAGAAGCAGCTTCTGCAAAGGCAGAGCAGGTCTCAGCAATACAATTCAGGACTGAGGAGGTGTACAGAGGGATGGTTGTAGGGTTTAAGTGTCAGTCCACACCTGCAGAGAGCACAGAGCCATTTGACCCACCATGATCATCAGTGATACACAGAGAGTACCAGCTTGTCACAGGAACCAGTTTGTCAGTGACTGGCAACAGCCACAGCTTTAACAGCTCAGTTTTGCATGTTACAGTTCTCCTTTCAGATTCTAGAAATGGGAAAAAGCTTTAGGTACAGATGAAAGCATCTCAGTACCTGCTGCCTCTTGCAGTGGAGCCAGGGTCCACTTAACACTGCACTGTTACAGCCTTCTTGATGAAAGGCATGTGCTGAAGTTCCACAAACTCTTCTTGCCTCTCCAGCTTTGCTGTGCAGCAGGAACTGTTCATCTCCCTTTCATACACCCACGAGATGAGGCAGTTTTAAAGCAGGGCATGGCTGAAGAATCTTCAGTGTCTACTGCAATGATTGGTGCACATGGGGAATAATACTGTGCATCATCAGTACTTCATACCAAATGTTCAAATAATTCAGGTAGGAAGATGAGGCTTTAAGAGAGTTCCTACAGTGTCCCTTTCCAAAGTTGTACTATTTCTCTTGGCTAGACATTTGTATGTGCTTCTGATAGCTACAAAAAGGCAAGGACTGACTCCACATCAGTGGAATACTTCAATCTATTTCTTAGATTTGTCTTTGCTTTCATTTTTTAAAGCTCATGGCTGCAGTTTTTAATATAAAAGTTGAAGCTTCAAAAGAAGCAGGATATTTAGAACTGAACCTACAGCAAGAAGCCAGTGGCTGAAATAAACATGCAGTTTGAGAGCTTTTCTTTTGAAGGTGATGTAAACAGTAAGATGTCTGGTCACAGCTACTTCAGCTGTAACATGTATCAGTTGTTCAGCTAAGAACTTCATGATGCTGGTGCAGGATTTCATGGGAATAAAGTCTAATTTGATTAACTGAGTGCCTGACAGTTGTTTGTGCAACAATGCTTAACAAGCTTGTCTAACTGAGGTGCAAAGAGACATTGAAGTCAATATCACTACTCTTACAGAATAGTGTTTTTGCAATCAATGGATGGAAAAAGTGCTTAAACCCACAGCTCCAACAAGGTGCTGTGAAACAACTGCAGATTTTTCATAATCTACTATGGAAAATAAAGCGCCTCTAGTTTAGCTTTTGGCCTGGTGCTTTGTTAACACCAGTCAGTTGTAATATTAAGGTTCAACTCAACTTCCAAGTTTTTAGATTGCAGATTACCATGATTCACACTGTAAGGGTAAGTCTCCTGCCAACATTACCATCTTCTTGGTAGTGATTCTTGGCTCTCAGGAAAAATGTAGTATCTCCCTTACACAGTTACTCATTCCTGTTTAAACAGGAATCAAGAGTAATCTGACTTGCTGTTTCACCCTTCACTGCTGCTACATGAAGAGATTAGTTTACTCCATAGGCAGGAAGACAGCTGTCCTTAACTGCCATACAAGCTCTCAGAAAAGGCATCCTAGGACAGTAATATCAAATTTCCTGAGCTAAGCCGAAAAACGCAATCATCAGCCAGTTCTGGCTGCAGTAAAACATCCTCTTTCAGCTCCTAGTACATTCAGTGCAGGCAGACCTTGGCTGCCTTCTTGCACCATCCCCCTCCACTGAAGCAGCTGTGGTCACTCCTATGTAAGCAGGAATCTCTTCCTTTTCTCACACCAGAAATGGGGTTACATTAACTTTACCAGCTCACCCTTTGGCCTTGAGAAGCAGTTTACTAAGTTTATGTGCAACACATGCAGTCTCTTAAGCAACACTACTCTGGGGAGCAGCACTGCACAATTTGAACTTTCGCAGCAAAGGCTAAGCTGCAGTAGCAGACTCCAGAGCCAGCAAATCAGTTCTGACCCTCTGCTCATATCTATCACAGCTGTCAGAGCAGACATGGAATCCCACATCCAATTTCATGTTCCAAATACAAAAAAAGCAGTGACATAGTGAAGCAATTCAAGCAGAGAACAAGGATGGACAGTGAAGGCAGTTGGCCCACCCATAACAAAGCTGAGAGCTCTTGCTGCCACCTACAGTTATCTCTGTCATGGGAGGCGATAGAGCCAGGCTCTTCTGAAATACACAAGAGCAGGAAAAGATGCAGCAGCTACAGTCTGCAACATGCAAGATCCCAGTCTGGAAGAAGTAGTGATTAAGTCTTGTGTGAGAACCCTATCTAGGGAGATATGTATAACTGGTTTGTGAGTCACCTCTAGCTGGACTTGCTTTGCAAAGGAGCTTAGGCTACATATGACACAGGCTAACTGCACAACTGCACAGTTGGTGGAATACTGTTGGTCATTAAAGCCTCCACATTTGAAGTACAGTATGGAAAGCAGCAGCTTTCAACACTGTGGGAGCTTCCAATAGCTGATTCTGAGAAATCTTACTTCATTAACTAGGTATTAGCTGTGGAAAGCTACGTCCCTCCCCCCGTAACTCTTGGATCCTAACAATAAGACAACTACAGAAGCAACACATCAACACATGCTTCCCATCAAGGAAAACATGAACAGTCTACAGCAGAGCACACTGGCATGCTCACAAACTGATGAGATCCAGGGTTTGGTCATATGGCCATCTCAGCCCTCTGTAGGGAAATGAAACAGCAGAGGAACAAACTACCCCCAGAGTCAGCTCCCAGGCTAAGTGTTTCTCAAAACCCTACAGTACTGGATTTCTGATGAGAACTAGTTCAGTACCAAGACTTCTACTGGCAGAGGTAGACAATGTGTCCCTTGAGGTTCCCATATTCTACTGACCTGGGGAAAACCCTTGATGCTGAAGGAAGGTGTGTCAAATTTTTCCAGCAGCCTCCTGCAGACTGCTGGTCTCCACCCACCATCAGGTTAATGTTCTTGAAGACAATTGTCTTAGCTTAATAAAGAAGGGATTACCTGTATGTAGAAACATCTAATCGCCAAAGGATCCAAAGCTCATTGGCATGACAGTCAGCTGACACTAAGTAACTCTTCAGAGTATTATTGCTCTGCACAACAGAACTTCATATAAATTTATTTGACAAGCTGTATCTACACAGAAATACATTAAGGACATCAACATGTAACTGCTTCATTGCATACTGAAACAGCAAGACATTCACCAGGAGAAGAGATTAATTTAACATGTTTCCCTTTTTTCAGCCTTTTTTTTTTTTACCCTTCTTTCCCTTATGGTTCAATAAAGTTCACCTCCACAGCAAATGTCTCACTATAGACTTTCCATGTTTTGGACTTGTGAGGGTTATCCAGCTCATTCCTGGGAAGATAGAGTCTGAAAGACAAAATTCAGCAGCACATCTTATAGCCTAAACCACAGTTTTCCTCTCCGTCAGCCAGGAGAACTCCAAGCTCAGCCCTGGAATATTAACTATAGCCCTAGATCTGGAATTCAGACAGGCAGAAGCCATGCCCCTCTGCACAGGGCTTTGGATCTGATGTAGCTTGAGGAATAGTCAGCTTCACAGCTTTGTGGGTCAGGTTCCTTTGCCCCACAAAGCAAGACTGTTAGAGTAACATCTGTGCCACATTCAGCTAGAGGCTTCCCGGTGGGATGCATGTGGCAGGAATTTAATAACTGAACTTCCTAATAGCAAGGATTTGATTCAGTACTCATCAAGCTCATCAGGCATGTTCTGCACTTTTAATGTTTACCAAATTCATGTCTAATTATCACTTAATGGCACCTGCACATCAGCTCTGGCTGAGTTTAAGATACTAAGATGGGACACTGCCTTAACAGCCATTTGATTTCTGACTAGGCCTAGTGACCTTAGGTCTACCAGAACTCTCTAGGCAGAAAGGGAAATGCTGGCTCAGCAAATTATGTTTGGAGTTATGAACATACTTATGGCTATCACTCCTCATGCTCTGATGGGATCAATTAAATTAAAATTGTTTCCTTCCTGTTCCTATTACAGAGAACACAGTAATTATCCTTATGTGAAGTCTGCTGTTCCTCTATCTAAATCTGGCTAGTTTGGTAGACAGAAGAGAAGGATCTTCCTTCTGCCTCCTGTTTCTACATCATTTCCCTAGAGAGGTAGACAAGCCCAACTTGCAGTGGCTGGAGCACCCCGAGGAGTTCTAATCTCAACAAGAGCCACCATAGTAATTTCTCATAAAAGCATGAGAAGCAGCCAAAGAGCCTTTTTTTTGGAATCCCAAGCATCAGTACCCCTAACTCTGATCTTAATGTTTGCCTGCTAAACTGTTGAATGAGTTCCAGCCTCTCAGGCAGCCATGCTACAGAGGATGGCCAAGATGCTTTTGGTTTGAAAGTCAACATTACCTTTTTGAATTCAAGTTCATTAATAATGGAATGTTGAGGAAAGTCTAATGGGTTAAGTCAACTAAGATATCACATGTTTAAAATACTTGGCACAGTGCAAGCAATTACATACCAACTGCCTGCTCCTAAGTTCCAGCTGAGAGTCAGACACCAGTACCCACATAGAAGCTAAAACAGGCTGGACAAGGCAGCCATCTCAGCTATTAGTACTGTGCTTATGAACTTCTAGTTCATTCAGACACTAAAAATCAGTATCTCAAGGCAGTCACTATGGTTGCTTACCTGTTATTTTCAATAAAGGAAGTGTTGAACCAGAAGAAGAATGGGCAGTCATCATAGCCTTTTGGGAGATCCTAAGGACAGAGACTCTGCTAGACAATAGGACTCTTTTTGGCAGAGCAAGAGTACCCAACCTCAGCAATTTAGTTTACAAAACTAAAGTGCCAGAGCCAGTACACTTGAAGAGCCCAACATCACACCCAGATCACTATTTTCTATGAAGGAGGCCTACAAGAGGGAAACTTTTTACAAGAGCATGTAGGGACAGGACAAGGGGAACTGCTTTTAGCTGATAAGGGAAAGATTTAGATTAGATATTAAGAAAGAATTCTTCACTACAAGGGTGGTGAGGCCCTGGCACAGGTTGCCCAGAGGGAAGCAGTGTTGAAGGCCAGGCTGGACATGGCTTTGGGCAACCTGGTCTAGTGGAAGGTGCTCAATTAATATGTCTTGATTGTACTTGTAGTGACAGGATAAAGGGTAACGGATTAAAACTTAAGCAGAGGAGGTTTAGATTGGATATAAGGAGGAAGTTCTTTACTGTGAGGGTGGTGAGGCACTGGAATGGGTTTCCCCAAGGAAGTTGTAAGTGTTCCATCCCCGGCAGTGTTCAAGGCCAGGTTGGACACAGCCTTGGGTGGCATGGTTTAGTGTGAGATGTCCCTGCTTATGGCAGGGGGGTTGGAACTTGATGATCTTAAGGTCCTATCCAACCCTAACTATTCTATGATTCTACTATATGAACAGTCAAATGTCTCCCCTGCCTGCATAAGCTGATGTAGCAACATTTGCTATACCACCCACTGCAGTGGGGGCAGGGAGCAGCAGGAGTCACTGGGGAGGAGCACAGATTCTGCCCCACACAGCACAGCCAGCTAACACCCAGCTACAGTGCAAATCACAGCCTTTCCTCATACTCAAGCAAAGAGCTTTACATTGTTATACTTACCGAATGCGATTCGAATCTGACTTTCACATCACCACTTATGACAGGGCTGTCCTCTAAGCCAATGACTACAGTGTCACTTTCAGCATCAAAGAAGAGCTGGGTAACAGAAACAAGTGTTAGTTTTATGAAAAATGGCTGCAGAGAGACAAGGGACCAATTCATGCTACTTCAATACACATTCATGGCGTACAAATACAACAGCAGTGCTCTAGTAAAAGCCAACAACTTAAGCTACTTAAAGCAAGCTATTTGCATTTAAGTGACTTCTAGGGAAAGCTTTTGTAGAAAAATAGTAGTAAGATAGTGGTTCAGCAAAGCTTAGCTTTTTCATCCTCTCAGAATTTACAACATCCATTTAATCTGACAGCTTTACATCCAATATTCAACTTTTACAGGAAAACACTTTTGACCTCTAAATCAGCTTTCATCTTCTATGACTCAACTGACGTCATTCCATAGTGCTCACCTTGCAGTTTCCTTGACTGGCACATACACATTCTAGTACAACTTGCTTCCTCACTATCACCTGCACCTTCATATCAGTTCCATTGCCTTTCCCAACTCCTAGGAAAGAAAGAGTTGCATTATACCAGAGCACACACATGAGCTGGAAACGTAAGTGGTCATGAAAAGCAAGTGAAATCCCATACAAAAGTGCCTTCTTTGCAGAATACCTTGTAATAGACTTGAGAACTCAAATCCTAAAGGTAGCTCAAGACTCAGTGGCTGAAAGCTATATTTCAAAGCAGATATGAAGCAGGAACAGTCTAATGGAGAATCTGGTTCCACCAACTGAACAAGAACAAAAGTTTCAAGTCCCCAAGACCCAGTAGTCCCCTAGAAAAATCTTTTATCAAGATTACCAGTATATGTGTGCAGAAACAGTAGTGATCAAATTCCACATGTGGAGTTAATCTCCCTTGGAAAGTGATTTCCCTTACAAAACAGAGCAGGCTGTATGTGAGCCACCATTTGACCAGACACCCAGCAAGTGACAGAACACATAGAGCAACCTCACTCCAAAATGCTTTTCATTGTATTTTAACTGTGCAATTGGAATTCCAAATCCCAGTAAATATACATTCCTATCATGGTCTTTGCAAGACAGACAGCAAAGATCAGCTGCCTGTAACAGGAATAAGATAGAGGAATGCCCAAATTCAAGACTTCTTACCATGTATAGAGTGGATTTTGAGGTTTTTTATTTTGAGTTGTCTCTCTGGTGGGAGTTTCAAGTTATACTTGTTTTTCAGGATCTCATAATACCCAACATACCTACTCTGTAATGCAAAAACCCAGACAAATTATGCAGTTTCTGTAACCCACACAGATTAATTCTAGGCAGGAGTAGAAGATCTACTTAATCCTAAATTCTTACCTCTAAGTGCAAAGCTACCCCTCCCCAGTTCAAACAATCTTCTAGACAAATCCAGTATCTACATTTTAAGCAGTATTTAAACTTCATGTTCCAAGAGGAATTCTGTACTTCAGCAAGAAGTGAGGAGCTTTTATATTGTAGCTTTTTAAGGGGCAGGATATTTAAATGTACAAGATACTTTCACTTTACAGAAACACATTCTATAGGGCAGCTGTACTTCCATTCTATTTTATACTAGCAACTGATATACCTCTGTCACCTCACTCAGAGGTCACCAGCACCTCTGAACCAGAACAAGCAAAGCCCTAAACTGTGGTCTGAAGCAATAACTTTAGTATTTCCTTGTAAATGCAGTCTGTATAGTATGCAGTCCTCCACCCAGCCACATCACTGCCATAGCCCCTCCCCAGGCCAGGCTGCAGGCTTCAGTGCATCCTTGATAACAGCCCAACTGTCTTACAGGCTCATGCTCCTGTCAGGATGCCCAGAGAGGTTGTGGAGTCCCTGTCTGGAAAGGTAGTCTAGACCTGACTGAACACAGCCCTAGACAACCCCGCTTGAACAGTGGGGTTGGACTGAAAGCACCCCTTATCCCACCAATTCTGTTGTCTTAAATATCATAATTCAGATTTGTTATTATGCAGAGAAAGGCATAAGGAATGCACTTGGACAAAGGGAGGAAGGGGAAGATGCAGCACAACCCTACCACTAGATGATCTTCCAATCATTAAATAACAAATACAGAAAGCTCAGGAGTTCAGCATGCAGGAACCTACATTTAAAACAAGGCAGGAGAGGCACAGTAGCATAAGCAGTTGCAAGAGTAATGTTGGTTTGGCTACTGTTACTGGACCTGCTGAAGCTTACCTGGGATGGAGTTTCAACTCCTTGAAACTTTGTACTTGTGCTTCTATCAGTTCTTCTCTCCCCAAAGTAGTCCAAACTTTCCTACATAGGAAGATAACTTCAAGTGTTAATATCTTTCTCCTACCACCGTTCCCCTTTCCTGAAGGGAGGACAGTAAACTAGAATTCCATTAGTCAATTCCAATAAGGGAGTGCAAGTAAAAATACGCAGTAGTTGTCTTGGTACCTTCTAAAGGAGGCTTTTAACTAGAATAAAAAAAAAGTACTAATTAGGAAGTCAGATACATTAAGTCTGCCATCCATGAAAGAGTGAAGGAGAACAATATGCTTTCTAAGTAACTGCTTTAGAACCATGTGTATTCAAGTGGTCTGTGGCAAATCAAGCTGAACTTAGTTCAGATCTTCAGAAAGCAAACCAAGAAAAAACAAGTGATTACATGGATCTAAAGTCAGCCCAGACTACTCTGAGTGACCTTATGCAGACCATGTCTCTAGATTGATATACTGGACCTGGGAAGCTAAATCCGCACATGCATCTGTCCTGGCTGGGACTTGCTCTTTTCTCCCTTTTCCCAGAAGGGCTTCTTGCTGTAACACTGGCAGTCGAGACAATTCTTGATGCCTTACACTACTTGGAGACCACTTAAAACCAGCGATGTTAGCCCTAGTAGAGCTTACTCAGAAGCCACCTACAGTTCAAGAACGGTATTGCCTGAAATCCTATGTTTATTATGCTTCCAGAAAGACTGCTTCAGAGTTGGTATCTGTTCAATTTTACTTTCTCCATTCTTCCTGATCAACAATAGCCTTCATCACAAAGGAACTTACCTAGTAGTAAGATTTGCAAGAACTTTATTTTGAAAAAGAACAAAGAACTTTGTTATAAAGAACAAAGCATCAGTTCACAGTGTCATTTTTCCAGTATGGAGTTCTTGCAAAAGTATTAATGCATTTCAACAAATAAGTAGATTCTAAAGAACTCTGAACACTAAAAGAATCAAAAAGCAAACACGGGTTTTTTTTACCTTTGCACTCTCAAACTGGTCACTGTCTATAAGCCAGGTACAAACCATTGTTCCAGTCCTCCCTGCATTAGAAATAACAGACAGGGTGATTTACAGAAGTTCAAAGGTATTGGGGATTTTGTGAAGATTAAATTCTCGCATTCTCTCCATTTCAGAAGTTTTAAGTGCCTGTATTTCTAGAAAAAAATGAGTTAAGACAAGATGCCGCAGTTTGTTAACTTGTTTCTTGAAAGCAGTGCCTACATTTCTTTGTAATATTACTGGAGACACTCAGGAAGCTGGCCTCCGTGCAACAAGGGAGCGTTAAGTACAACCTGCTAGAAGAGGCTATAGCATTGTCAAGTGCCAGTCTTTAAGTCAAGAGTTGCTTCTCTGCCCAACTTTTTCACCTCCAACCTCACTAAGGTGGCATCAAGACTGCTAGCACAACACTCCTATATTGTCTCAGCTTTGAGTTTAAAACCAAAGCAAAACAAAAAAGCTCAGAGTTTAAGTCACCCCTCCCTACACTTGTTCTTCAAACTGGCTTTAGCCTGCAGCTAGTTTCAGTATTGAGGTTTGCAAAATCTTTAAGCTAAAATTCAGACTGGGGAGACTTCATGTTAAGTAGCCACTGGTTTAAGCCAAGTACTTGCAGTAATAACAGCAGGTGGCTAAAGAGGCAGATGTTTGCAGGGAAGATTGGTTTATTTGCACAGCTATCTATGCACTTCAACAGCTCCTGAACTACCACAAGTAGCAGACAGCATCCACAGGTCAGCTCATATGCAGTCACTTTGAGTACCTTGTTCCCATAAGACCACATTGCCCTATCACATAACACTGCGTATCTTGACTTAAGGTTCAGCAGTACCTAAAACACCCAGGGAGGAGTTAAGGAGCATTTCATCTTGAGTGCCAGCATACCTGTTCTGTATATGTTATGCACAGGACATCAGTTCCAGTCAGCATGGGTTTATGAAAGGCAGGTCCTACCTGACTAACCTGATCTCCTTCTGTGACAAGGTGACCCACTTAGAGCAGACAAGAGAAAGGCTGTGGATGCTGTCTGCCTAGACTTTAAGCACAGGCTTTGATACCATTTCCCACAGGAACTGGCTGGTCATTGCTTCAACAGGTGTATTGCACTGGGTAAAAAAAACAAAACAGCTGGATGACGAGGCCCAAAGAGTGATGGTGAATGGAATTAAATACAGTTGGCAGCAGGTCACAAGTGGTGTTTCCCCAGGGTTAAGCATAGGGACCTGTTTAATATCATATCTTCTGATATATAAAATAAATTTAAAGATATTTATATAACTGATATAAGAGATATATATAACTTTTACATCAGTTCTGTTTAATATCTTTATCAATGACCTGGACAAAGGGATCAAGTGCACCCTCACTTAAGTTTGCAGACAACACAAAGTTGGGCAGGAATGCTGATCAGCAAGTTGTGCCTGGAGACGTTTAGACTGGATATTAGGAAAATTTCCTTCACCAAAAGGGTTGTCAAGCACTGGAAGAGGCTGCCCAGGGAGTCACCATCCTTGCAGGTATTTAAACAATGTGTAGATGCGGCACTTGGGGACATGGTTTAGTGGTGGACTTGGCAGTTGGACGATATTAAAGATCTCTTCCAACCTAAACAATCCCACAATTCCCTCCCTCTCCCCCACAGCAATTAAAAAGCTTGAGGCATATTACAATGCAGGATATTCAGTGTGGGTGATTGGCTACTAGCCAAAGCAGAAGCTTAACTCTTCTTGACAGCATCAGCAGCTGCTTCCAGCAGCTCCCTATCCCCAGCCTCTCCTGGGGAACTGCTGTCCCAGCAGCCAGGACAGCAGGAAGTTACTGAAGGACATTAAGAGATCAGATCCCACCGCAGATTAAAAACCAATTTGAACTATCTAGAAATGGGGTTGTGAGATATTAAACACATGGTACTATACTGTCACTAGTCAGTGTCTGCAGAATTTCTCAAGTTATACTCTAAACCAATCTCATTTTATGGTTTAAGGCCACATATCAAAAGAAGCCATGGTAAGAATATGGTGTAATTTGTCATATAGACTAATTATACATGAGCATTCCTACCTTTGCCTCCTTTACAGTGAATTGCTATGATGTTCTTTTCATCTTGACTCATCCATTCACGGACACTGGCAGTGAATTTCAGCATGTCCCTAGATAAGAGGAAAGTCAGCAGATCAAAGCAAATGCTTACACAGAACTACCATGATGTATACATTTCTTGACAAGACTCACTGTAGTGCTGGGACATTGTGGTCATCAATAAAGATCCTTTCTACCCTGTAGTGGAAGTACTTGGGATCATAGCCTTTTTCACCTACAAAGAAAAATCTGAAGTTATGCCAGGAAGGGGAGTAGGATTACAAATAAAGTGGCTTGTGACACACAGCTGCTCACCTGAGCATATACTAGTGTTTAAAGTGCAGTAGGATGAACAGACAGAGCAAAGTGAAAAAAAAATCAGGTAATTCAGCCAAAGCTATGCTTGCTTAGCTTCTAGCTTCACACCTCGCACTTAAGCTAAAATTCATCTCCACATCCAGATGGCCATTCCTTTCCATAGGGATTATTATGGTATCTGACAGCTAGTGTTCTGATGTACTATCAGGGTCAACCACAGCAACCACCAGCTAGAGTGGTAACCCTAACAGCTCATCTGTGATCCCTATCTATCCCTCTGCTGACCAGAGGACAACTTCACTTTTTCAGGACTTCAAGAGTCAGGGCTCCTTTATCACACCTTGCTTCCAGCTCTACTGTAAAGCAGGAACCACAGCATAGTTGTTTCTGAAGTATTTATCTGGGGTATTTTTAGCCACCTCTAAACAGAAGAGCATTTAACTATTCCTCCACTTCATTCTTCTAAGCCTTTGCTAGGAAATTCTCCAAGATCACCCTAAGTTTTAGCCCAGGTTTAGTTTCCACTTTCATTTTTCAATAAAATGTTTTGGAACACTAAGGCAGTTATTCAACATAAGCAAGGAAACCTAAACTGCAAGGCCTCCAGTACCTCTTCAGGACAGCATTAGATACTCTAAGTTAATAAGCACTTTCAGGACAGATGGTAATTAGAGACAGCTATGTCCTTTTGACAGATTATATATTCTTGGAGATCTGTTACTGTCAGCAGCATCCTTTGAAGAGACGTTTTTCTGTTTTAGCTGTATTTCAGTGTAGTCAGCTGCTAAGTATACTTACTGCAGAGATTGTAGACTTTATAGTGGTCTGCATGTTTGGTGTCCAAAAATCTTGCAACTTCCTAAAGCAACAAGAGTTCAGAGTAGTTAGGTCCCTGCTCTGTATTTCCACTGCTACCTCAACCCCTAACCCCCAGGTGGGGTCAGCAGCTGCATTCATAAATAGCCTTTGGACAGCAGGCCTTTACAGCCCAGCAGCTCAGGTTCTTGTCTGGAACAGAAGTACTACTGCATCTTCTTGGCCCTATATATTTATGTTTCTACAGTATCAGCTGGCACAGCTCTGAAAAGAGCATTATACAGATCTTTTAAGCATCTTCATTTAGATGGATAGTTCTTATCAATCACACTACTACTAACCTAGGACAGAACTGACTTGGTTCTCTGAAGCATTCCCAAAGAACAGGAGCTTCAGAACACCAGTGTGTCCACACTGAGATACATCCCACTAGGCTCACCTGAGAGACTATAACACAAGCAGTACAGCACAGTGGAGTCATTCCAACCAGCCAAGCCAGCAGAACTAGGATTGACTTACCTAGTCCACATGCAAATCAGTGGGAACCTAGAAGTGAAAAAAATCACTCAGAAATAGTGAGCTTGGTAAATGAGAGATTTTTACCTCTATGGGGTTCCTATAGAAAGACTGCTTCCCAGAAGATGGAAACGACATTGCAATAATGCGATCTGTGGAAAAGACAACAAGCTGAAGTAACAGGGGAAAGCCTCCTCATATGTAAGAACTACATGATTGAGAGCAATACCATTATGAAATTGCTTACTCCTACCCTAATGGTAAGGACAACCTACTCATTTCCAAGAACCTTTGCTCTACATTTAGCATAGCTAGAGCAAGGCAATAATGCTCGCCAAAGCACCAACTACTATTATGCTCTATCTCCACAGAATCAGAATCAAAAAAGAAAAAAGTCAGTTTCTCAGCTCTGGTTCACTAGGCCTCAGGAGAATTTCTATCAATACAAACAGCACATATGACCTCTCTCCTGGAAGGCTAATCTTTGAGAACAGGGTCAGAGTCGGGAATCCATATTTCAAAATATCACAGAAAAGGAATAAGCCTGGTTTGACTTCATACTTAATTTTCATTAGTCTAAAACATTGCCTGCATTTTATGTAAAGCACTAAACTGAGTAAATAGCAGGAAGTAACATGCTGCAAAGTCTCATTTGTTTCTACAAACCAGTAACATAAGTGAGATCCAGATCAAAGCCATCTTTCATATAACGCCTTTTGTTTTCAGAGACCTGCCAAGGAAAGAAAAGTTAATCTTCCAGAGGAATGCCAGAGATTAACAAGTGTTGCCTGTTACCAGGAACTAAACCAACCATCTAGACTCTGAAGTCAACTAGCAGAGCCCAATTTCACTACAGCAAAGTTCACAGCATTAACCAAGAATGTTTCTTGTATTAGCTTTAATTAGAAACTCTGAAGTACCAAAGTTCATTCTAGCATAAAGAACACTGCAGTTATGAATCCAGCATTACTATTTGAGTGTTTGGGGCCTGAGAAAGGGAAGAAGAAAGTTAAGGGCAGCCTAACCAAGACTGCTTATTCCCAAGCAAGAGGACATAATTGAAGCTTCAGGTACCACTTTAGATCCCCAATAAAAATAAGACTCATTTAGAACAGATATGGCTTCAGCAGCTAGGCTGTTTTGTCTCCACCTGGAATAAGCAGTGAAGCATTAAAATTCCTGTCTTCCTCTATACAAGGGAAAACAGGCTATGTACCAAACAAATTAGAAATTACTAACTGCGATACTTGATGGTGCAATCACTTCAGTATGTTGGCCTTTCAGGTCAAGTTGCTGCTTACTTGAGCAAAGTTAAGAATGATTAGCTATGCTGAAGTTGGAGGCAAAGCTCCAGTACCCTGTCATGCACACTAAACAGATGTACTGCTTAGGCACTATTATTCAGTTGCAGACCAACAGGCTGTGGGTAGTCTTGCTACTACTGATGGCTATGTGGAGAAAGAACTGGAAACAGTAATAGTAGCCTAGATATAGCAAGAGCCCAACTTACCATTCTCCTGGTCACCACTTCAAGTTGCTTCTTTTGTGAAGCCAGGCGAAATATTCTTATCAAGATGACAATCCTCAGAACTCGGAAGAGAGTGACCATTCTAGATGAGAGTCAGATTCATCATGAAAGAAAATTAACACAATTAAACTTAAATGCAATTCTGAACAGCTAACTAGGAGCTAGGAAACAGAACTTGCATAGGCAACTCTGCAGAGAAACAAATTCCTATAACACTGCCTATGTCAACCCCAAATTCTTGTTCCTTGAAGCCTGTTCAACTACATAGTTAAACATAAGTAACCACCTGAAAATAGCTGAAAAGAGGAGATAGACAGGGTCATGCCTTAAGAAACCTGAGGAGAGATCAGTATAAACCCTGTGTTTAATCATTCAGCAACCTGAGCAGATGATTTGGCTTGAGGAACTTTGAACTGGCATTGAACTTTGAAGCAGGCAAGATGCTTATGTGAGTGGTTCTACCAAAGCAACTGAACAGGGGCAGCTGCTTTCACATACCCTTAGGGACTAGGGCAACCTAACATTCACTCCTGAATGAGTTAAGTGAGCACATGCATTTATTTCAGATCCTGATACACTTAGGCAAGAATCCTGCAGTAAGAGAGACAAACCTCCAGTTAAACACAGTTTGCTCTCCACTGATGGAGAGATTAAAGTCAGCAAAACAAGGCTGTCCTGGACACCCAGAGGATAGTTTAATTTTTTTCCCACAAAGCTTCTTTCTAGCCCAGGATAACCCTGCTGGTTTCAAACAGAGCTCCCTTGGAGCTAGCAGCCAAGAAGCTGGAAGCTGAGGAGATGAAACAACAGTGGAACAAAGACTCCAAAGCCCCTCTCCCCAGCCTGAAACACAACTCTGAGAAGCACCTCTTAAAGATGAAAGCAGTTTGCATTCTGCCCTTTAGAAAATTAGCCAGTTAAGCATTAGCTCCTAGACTCAGTTCTCATTCCCCAGTGTTCCTTTTCATAAGTCAGACTTCAAGGAAATGGGTAATTTACCCCTAGTGCACACCAAGCTAGACCAGATCAGAAATAAGAGACCATATTCCTTCATCAGGACATGTTATCTTTATGGCCTGCCACTGAATTTTCACTTGTCACATATATACTCTTATCCACATAAATGCTGCTCAAATTCTAATTATTCTGAGATATATCAGGTGCTCTAAGACTGCTGTTCGCTTCTCGAGGAATGGCTATGAAGAAAGAAAAGTGATACATCCCAGGTAGGCTACTGGGTATTAGTTTGATTATGTGGACACTACTGGAGTGTTAGGTGGGAAGAGCTCATCCACAAATGGATTCTTCTCACAGATTACCATCTGATCAAGCTACAGAAACAAACTTGAATTAATTTACACACATAGAATCATAGAATAGTTAGGGTTGGAAAGGACCTGAAGATCATCTAGTTCCAACCCCACTGCTATGGGCAGGGACACATAATCAGCATATTTCCCCTCTCCAAGACACAGCTGAAAAAGCCAACATGTACTATCACGGGGCTTTTGGAAAAGCAAGGTGGAGGAAACAAGAAGGAGCTGCCACACTGTCAAGACCCATTAGATGGAGATCCTCCTTCAGCTGTCTGCTGCATTTGCTGTTATAACCCAACTCATGTTTCTGACATTCAGACTCTCTCAGGACTGCTGGACACCTTCCCCCAAGAAAAGTTTAAATCAGAGCATTTGATGGCCTCTCTATTCGCTTTTAGCTACTTCAACTGATATATACTTAGATCATGTCTGCCATTGAGATGGGGACAGTGTACAGTATAACTATAGACTAAAATTAAACATCTCTATTACTCAATAGTCTGTACCATGAAATACTGTCACTATTCATGATTTAGAATGCACACATCTAGCTTAGAGGTGCCCAAGAAAATTCTTAGAAGACTATGAAGAGAGCTCATGTTTAACAACTACCATACCACTCTTACCTTGGTATCTGATCTGCTGCAGCAAGACCCGAGAAGGAGTAAGTCATGTTGATTAACAAAGTTCCCACCACTATGAATGCATCCAAAATATTCAGTTTGGACTGGAAATAGCTCCTGAAGCTGAAACAAAAGAGTTTTAGAGAGATGCCCATATGGATAACAAAGACTGAAATACATCTTCAGGAAGAGAAGAACCTACACATAGGTACTGCTAGAGACAAGCTCTCCTGAAGTAGTTCTTGATACTGAGCACTGAAGACTCACTAAGAAAATAATCATACACCTGGTCTACACATATCAGTCACAGTAAAGCTGACAGAATTGAAGTGCTTACTTATACCCCAATTATTTTACAGATTATTACACTAGAATTGGTTGCCCAGGGAAGTTTTGAATACTCCATCTCTGGTGGTGTTCAAGGCCAGGTTGGACAGTCTTGGGTGACAAAGTTTAGTGTCAGGTGTCCCTGCCCACAGCAGGGATACTGGAACTTAATGATCTTAAGGTCCTTTCCAATCCTAACTATTCTATGATTATGCTATAGAAGGGTAACAGACAACACACACAACCAAGAAGAGATAGGGTCATTGTCTGTGACCAGAAAATTAGCCTACAGAACATCCATGTTTGCAGACCAAGCTGGAAGCATTGCTTCCTTACTAGCTTGAGGACTTGCCACACTAACTTAACATTTGTTCATGTCTTACCCTTCAACAAACACTCTCAGGAGAACATCAATGAGGAAGAAGAGTGCTATCGCCAGGGAAACACCTTCAAGAATCTCTCTAACACCCTTCTTCTCACCAATAGCCAGATCCAGAATTACAACTATAATGTCCACAATGATAAGCACAACTCCAAATACTCTGCAAAAAGAAAGATATTAGTGAGCTCAAGAGGTAGGAATGAATTGCTGACATTTCACCAGAATGCACAAGTCCAGATTTTTGTTTTAATCCGTTCCAGCAAAGCATGTCCTCTTATATACAGCATTGAAGCATGCTTATATAAGCAGGATTCCAACTGCACTTAAGTGATGTGCATAGAGTATATAATCCACATGGAACCATATAGGTAAATACAGCTGAGTCTGGGGTAAATATAACTCCACAGCTACCTAGAAGTGCTGAAGATCTGAATGCTTTAAGGCACACAAGTGTCAGTGCTGTCTTCCAGCTTATTCACTTTCCTCTCGCACTCATAACTTACTATAGTCATGATAAAGACAGTTACTTTTAAGGGACTATACTGACTGTAACAGCTTACCTTGTTCCAGCACCTACATTGCATACAACTGACCAGCTGATTGTTTAAAGGCTGTCACAGCCTGGAGTAAGCCATTAAAAAGGTTTTATTCAGATCAACGGCATTTACAGTTCTGACTTCCAGCTTTAGTTGGAGAACATAGCCCTAGCTGCTCAAGGCTTCTTTCCCAGTCAAAGTACTTTTCTCAAGCCATCCTTTCTGGGGGTGATAGGATTCAGTACTTTTCATACAGAGCAGGCTGGAGCCACTGTTGTTCAAGGAACGTTACAAGTTCTCACACCAGAAATAAGGACTGTTTCTGTCTTGCCCGTATCATCATAGGCGTGAACTTTTACCTGAATCCAAATGACATCACAAATGGGGAAATTTTTCTCCTAAGTGCACTGCAAGAGAAGAGAAGTTGCATCAAGTCAAGTGACATTTTGCTATTGATGTTAGCCACAAAAGCACTGTTACATTCTTTTGTTCACATTCTTATCAGTTTAGAATTCTGTATAGCAGTGATTTCTTTAAGAGCAGATTATCCAGTTGTTTTCATGAAGAATATGGGTTAAGACAGTATTTGAAAGCAATGCTTTGACCACTTCATAGAAAAAGTGCTCATTAGTACTCATCAGCCCCTAAAAGCATAATAGTATGCATTTATGCATAACACTACTCAGTGTCATAATTCCAACGACACTAAAAGTCTGGCTTAAAGCTTATAATGGGGCATTAAGAAGTGGGCTTATATAACAGCTATTGGTCAAGAGGAAGATTAAAGGATAAACAACTTTTAAGGTGTCATCTTGCTCAAGATATTAGCTTATTATAGCAGACATTTCTTTTTTTTCTAGGCTTGGAAAAAGCTACACTTGCTCCAGTACTGCTTCAGTGATCTTGGAATAGAGGAAGAAAAACACCTCTTCTGCCACCAAAAGGAAATACCAGTTTGGCTTTCAGATTGAGGTCTTTAGTGCCTTTTAAGAAAATGAGCTGAAGCTAAATTCTTGCAGTACTGAGTTATCTCCAGCCCTAGTAGGGTTCCATCTCTGTTTTCAGTTACATATTACCATGGGTTGATTTTCTGGTGTGCTTTAAGCCTTCTGGTTTAAAGCTAGGCCTTTGTGTAATTGTCTCACTAGCTGAAAGTCTCCTTAGGCTACACCAAGAATGAAGGTAGAAGCAACTACCTGCAAATTCCAGGTTCTGACAGTTTGAAAAACAGATTACAAGTCTATTAAGTAATCCCAAGATTACTTAACTACTGGAAGTACAGAGTCTTTTCTTAGACACTTAAAAGAAAACACTTTGTCCAAGTATACCACTAACAGTATAACCTACCAGAAGTTCTGACATACTGACAAAAAGTACCAGTAGATACTTTTGTTTGCATATCTATCTTCCCTGTTATATACAGCTACTATATTTCCTCTCCCCACCATTAGATATCACTGTTACAGGAAGCCTTTGTCAGCTCAGTAATGCATATCGCACCCCAGTAACCCTGTCCAAGCTACTTGTTTCCTCTAGGGCAACTTGAGCACTGCATTTCACTTTGGGCATATCAGTTTAAGACAAGGCTAGGTCTCTCTGAAGAGATGAGAAACCATCTTGTTGGCCTTACCAAAGTAAGGCATGCCTCTCATTATTGGGTTCAAGGTCTAACCAGCAAACACCTGCATCCTTAAGCAGAAGGATGCATATGTTGTAGTACACACTTTTCCCACAGAAGTCAAGGATGCAATAACATCTCTTATCTTGAAGGCAACCTAGTATATAGGGGGCTCTCCTTGCATTTATGAATGCGTAATATCTGAGGAAGTGTAATTACTGCAGTGCTAGCAGTTTGTTGGTCTCTTTTCCCAGTCAATCCTGCAATGCAAACATAGCAGGTATACCTAGACTCCAAATTCCACAGCCTAAGGACAGGTACCTTTATTAGGTGCACTAAAGACTGAAATACATACACACCACTCCAATTTGGCCTGTCAGCATCTTACATCAGTTGACAATGCAGCACATTTGCTCACATACTTAGCTACAGGTCTTTGTAAAACACATTTGCAAATGTCAACTCCCAAGTTCTACATAGACATGTTATCACATTGAAGACCTGACACAACAGGCTTAGTCTTACTGTTCTTGAGCTACACAGAGAAACAAGTCAATATATGTCAGTGACTCAACTAAGTATGCTATAGGAGTTAGTAATCTGGTGACAAGAGCTAAACACCATTAGAAAATAACTACTTCAAGAACATATTAAACCATTAGTAAGTTCAGACATTTTAGTCTTGAGGGCATAATGCTTATTCACCTCAGATATTCATTCATCTTATTTTCTTGCCAGCATTTGTTCTGTGCTCTCCCAAAATCATTCTTTTGGGAAAGCTTAAAGTAGTTCAGACTCTGCATTCTCCATAATATGATGGACTTCTAGCTAGTTCTTAGGTTGGGCTTTCATGTAGAGGCATAAAGAAGCTTCCTGAATTTGTCTTTATTATATACTAAAGCAAATGTCAATATCAAGTGATTCACTGGGCTTATCTCTACTTCAGCAAGCCACCTGCCTGCTTACTTTGGCTCAACAATTTCCACTTTCAGGGGTACGCTAGGCATTTAGTATATTATTAGCTTACTTGGAACAGCTGTCTGGTCCATTATCCTCATCATGGCCATCATCAATCTTTACTGTGGGCTCTTCTGCTGTTGGAGAGCTGACAAAGGAATAACACAAGTCACATACTGATAGAGAAGTCAACTTTATATATTGCTATCCTTCATTATTCCAGAAAACAGTAACTGTCAGCTAAGCAGTGAGGAGCAGGCCGGGCCAAAGTACCAGTACAGTACCAGCAGAAGAAATACTTTTACATTGGAACAGCAGAACCTTTTGGCTTGTACTGACTTAGTTCCCATTAGCAATCTATCTTGCAAAAGTTCCTTTCAGGGGAGGAAGGGAACATTTGTGTTCAGCAATAGGATAAGGGCGTTGAAGTTCAGCATTCAAGAGCCTGCTGAGGATTTAACAGTCCAGACTCTGGAAGGAAACATACATATATATATGCAAAGTTGCTTCCAAGAGTCCAAACTCCATTAATGCTACTACAGTATACTACTTGTTCAGAGAACGAATGCTTTCACCAGGAAAAGCCACAGCACAGAGATGTTTTTGTGCAGAGCAGGATACCAGACCGGAAACTGGAGATCAGAGCAGCAGCTGAGCTAGTGCTAGAACAGCACTTTTTGGTGGTAGTTACTGCTTGCCATAACTTCCTTAAAAGCATCTCTTTAGATACGGCTTTTGTTCAGCCACCTGAGAAGCTCTGAAAGCCACATGATATCCTCAGAGAAAGTAAAATCCAAATCCAGGAGTTTCTAATTAAGCCTCCTCCAGAGAAATGCTATGTTGTATAATAGCACAGTCACAGTGTTTGCTGTGGCTCTGTCTCTGGTATCTTTGCTTCTTGGGCAACAGCAGCTACATACACATGCTCAACATTGATGTTTCCATGGTGTCCTGAGGCAACCTAGCATTAGTTTGAAGCATTGGTGTAACAACTCAGAAGACCCAAATAATCTTTATCCTCTGCAACAGACCCATGCACCAGCATGCAGTTTCAGCAACCAGTACTGATGGTTCACCAGCTGCACTCAATATCAGGCAGAACAGAAAAAAGATTCCACCCCAAGAGTTTTGGCATTTAAGGCTCATTTTTCAGCTCCAGCATCTCCAGATGCTAGTATCTTCAGTTTGTTCCTAGAACTGAAGCAAAACTCTAGTGATGTATGGCCATGCAGCTTTGCTTCCCAGCTATTCTTATGGGTAGTTACTTGGTAGGTTCCATTCAATAAACAGCTGCTACAGCTAGTTTGCTGCAAGTCACTTGCTTATCCTTATAGACATACAAAGCACACCAAAAGTCACCTTCTTAGTCTCTATTGTGATTAAAACAAGAATGAACAACATTAGTGGCTTGGGTTAGGAAGCCAATCTTTAACACAAAAGAAAACGGGAGCAAAGTCCAAGCATGCTGCTTCCATTGTGCTCTCACACAAGTCCTAGATAATGCTTTCCTCAGTGGGAGTTTGTTTTGCTAAGCACTCTACATCTACTTGTTGTCCAAGCTGGAACAAGGTCTCTGCCACAAGCTACTATATCCAGTCTTTGATGATCAGGTGGAAGAGAAAAAAAGATATACTAGAATAGCTTATTTCTACCCCACACATTCTCCATCAAAGCATAAGCTTTTCTGACTGTTCACAGCTAAAGGGAACGTCAGACTTGAGGGTTTCAGGGAGAGCAGAACAAGAACATCTTGCTCTACAAGAGACCTTAACAGTGTTTCTGGATGCTAGAAGTGAATGAGCTTCAATTCCATGAGCTTGCTAAATCAGGGCTGAGTGCTCTGTATTTTTTAACTACTTCAAGAAGTCAATCAGAGCAGTGTATTTCTCTAAAAGATATGACTCCTCTCAAGAAACAGCACTGGGGTGGGAGAACACATACACTACAAGCTATATAAGCCTCAAGCACTCTGAAATACCACACACAGCATACCTCAATCCCAAACCTACACGCTGCCACAGTTCATTTCACTCACCTGGATGCTTCTGCCAGCTCTGCCCCTTGTTCATACCTCACAACTGTCATTTTCCCCGTTGGTGCTCTGTTGGTCTTAAGAAACATACATCCAGTTAAAGGGAGATCAGTACAAGAAACAGTAAACACCAGCATGCTACAGCACATAGTCATGTTACCAGCAGGGAGACTTAATTTTCAACTATTCCCTCCACCCCAGTCGCCAAAGCAGTCTTTCTCTATGATGTTACTAAGAATCAGCACACTAAGCGGTGTGATGAAGGTCTTTTTTACCTAACATACCACAGTGACAGCTTTATAACAGCATCTTTACCTCACTATGAGGCATTTCTCACTGTTTCAAGCTGTGAGACAGGGAAGAGCCGCAGCTGGCATTCCGAGAAAGGTGACCGCCAGGCTGCTCCGCAAGCGCGGGCTGGAAGCCCCGGGGAGCGGGTCCAATGGCCCCCGCACACATCACCTCCCCGAGCGGGAGGCCCGCACTTGGTCCGAACGCTCCTTCAGCCCCCACTCGCCGGGCGGCAGTCGTTTCTCGGGCACAGCCTCACAGCCCCAGGATGAGAAGCGGCTCTCCCTGCAGCGGGTGCTGGTCCCACAGCAGCCTGACCGCGCCCCAGAGCGGGGCCGGGGCCGGCACCGGCGACCCGGCAGCACCGGTTCCCTCCCAGCAGAGGTCCCGCAGGCCGAGCCCCAGCCCAGCGGCCACCACACGGAAGCTACGGCTCACACAGTGGGACAGCCCGCGGTGTCCCAGCCCGCCGAAGCCCGCTCTCCCCCCACCTCAGCGCGGTACTCGGTCGAGCCCGGACACCCGCCCCCGGAGCACTCAGCGGAAAGTTGCGCTAAACTTCCTGCCGCTGTTCCCCGACCCTCCCGCCTCCGCCGGGCCGCACAGCCCCACTCACCCGCCGAGACCAGGCCGAGCACCGGAGCAGGAACACAGCCACAGACCTGCCGGGCTGCGGCTAAATGGCCGGGCGGCGCGGCACGGCTGCACCTGGGCCGGGGCCAGGCCCGCCCGCTGCCGTGGCGACGGCCGCCGCCGCTGCCGGCACCGCCCGCACCTCGCAGCCCGTCCGCACCTGGTATCTCCCGGGGCCCACCGTGGCAGCAGCCGGGCCAGGGCCTGCCTGCACTCCCACCCGGGGTCCCGCCGGCCCCGGCCTGCACAGGCTCGCGGGAGCGAGGTGGCCGCCAGCCCGCCAGCCATGGCCGCGCCGGCCGCCTGTCCCGAGCCTCCGTCGATCGGGCGCTGTCAGCTTTGCTGCCGCGCCTTGATGCTTCTTAATGCATTTCGCATGGCGTGGCGGCGACCGGGACAGGGCGGTGCAGGTGGGCTGTGAGTCAGTCCGGCCACCACGGCGTGTGACAGCGACTGCTCCCTCCAGGGCAGAGACACCTAACACTGGACAGGGGTGTCTGCAGAATGGGGGCCTGCGGGGCAGATTACGGCGTGATAATCTCTGCAGGGGCTTCACGCCTTCCTCATCGCCTGTCAACAGCCAAGTGACAAGCAGTCCCCGAGCAGGATCACAACAGAGAAGTGCTGCTGCTAGGGCCACGACCGCGCTGGAAAGGTTTTCTGCTGAGCGGTCGGCAGCAGAGGGAGCTCAAAGCGAGCTTTTGGGGGCTCCTGCCGAGGCTGCTGAAGCTCGGACAGGGGTAGATGCGGTTAACCGGTGGCAGGAGCCTTTCCGGCTGCCCTTTGCCCAAAAGGAATAAAATCTTTGAGATGAATGATGAGAATAGGGAGCATGTGGGGGCAGCAGACTAAACAGAAGGGCCATATTGGAGAATACTGTAGAAACACAGAAGTCTCGTTTTCCCTGTCCTGGGCTCTGAAAGCACCAAGGTGTGAAAGCCGTTTGGATATAGAAGCAGACTTTTCACAAAGCAACTTGCAACAAGAAGTCACAGGAGGGGCTGGAGACTTCCAGTTTGGACTGAATGCCAGGGCTGTAAATGGACCAGCTTGCTAGAGGCTGCATTTAGAAAGGAAAACCAGTTCTTCTCATTATTCATCAAACAGGTAGAAGCTCCGTTGCCAGTGATGACACTGTAGCTGTGCCTTTCAGTGTTGCTAATCTTACAGCATTGGTAATACTGTAAAAGATTTGCCAGATGGTTACTCTACTTTTTTAAACCCCTAACTTCTGGGCTCAGATGACTAAAATAAAAACACCACTTTTTTTTTTTAAGTAATGAAACCAAATTTCTAGCTGTCAGGTGGTGGAGGAAAGCATAGGACAAGGTTCCTAAAGCTAAAAAGCATTGAAAATATTCTTGGGGGTTTTGGGTTTTCTTAGGTTATTTTTGTTTTGTTTTGTTTTGTTTTTTTAATTCAAGACTTACCAATCATTTTCATTATGTTTTGCTGGTTAACTCGTGATACTGACATTTAAAGAGCCATCAGAATCCAGTTCTGATCCCTTGATAATTATTCATCAGTGTGAAGTAGCAGAATTGTCAACAAAATGCAGAAGAGATTGAAATGTTCAGTAAGTAATCCAGTTGCATACTGGATAGGGAGTAGGATGAAGTATGCATATCTCAGAGGAGTGATGAACGTACTTTACATTCCAAAAATAACAGAGAGGGTGGTAAACAGAATCTTTTCAGTTGACAGGTTTTAAAATCGATAGGTATGGCTCATTTATATCTGAAACTCTTAAGAGAAATAGCCAAGAAAAATAGTTTTATTTTTATTAACTCTTGGGATAGCATAAATATACAGATAAGTGGGGAGGGGAAATCAATTTTCTGCCAAAATTAAAAGCAGGTAGGTCAGATGACTGATGCTGGTAGATCTGTCATCTTGGCTTTGATCCCAGCTGAAATGAGAGCAGAGTAGACAGAGGTTTCAACTAATAAAGTATTAAAGAGTCTCAGTAATAACAATAATTAATGCCAATCATCATGGGATTAGGAAAAATAATTCCTATCAAACTGATCTATATTTCTAAACCAAGACTACAAGTTTAGTGGCAAAAGTATTTTGTTGCTTCTGTAAGCAACTGCCTGGCTAGAAAATCACTGGTTAAAGAGGTAGAAGAATATAAACTCAATTTGGTTCATACTAGCTTAAAATAGCTAAAAGGGGAACCATCCATAAGCAGTTTCTTTCCAGAGATGTTCTGCAGGGATTGGGTGTTGTCTTACAGTGCTTAATGTTGTGTTGATTTCTGTTGTGTTGTTTAAAACCATTCTCTGGCTAAAATCCCATGTGATGAAGTTTGCAGCTGGCACAGCAGTTGGAAAAGTGGTCAGTCAGAAGAACGGCTGCGTAGCACTGGGTGAATTGTAACATCTGGTGAGTTCAGATGAGCGAGCAACGTGCTTTTCCATACACCCACAGTCAGTCTCAGAACAAAGGATGGTGCTTTTCAGCCCTTGGTACCTAAAGGACCATGCAATAGCTTTTAAAAAGTCATCAGTCTACTTACAGTTCCAATAACTGTCACTGCAAGGCACCTACCACCTGTACGGCATATGTGTGTTCATGTCAAACAGCTTGCAAGCACTTCTGGACTAACTCCTCATGTGAATCACAATCATCCTGACTGCAGGCAGGACAGGCCTGGGGCATCAGCTACTGTGTTATGAAGACAGGTAACTCTGAAAAATCCTGGGGTAGTGGTGGGAAGCAGCCAGACGCAGATGACTGTGAGATGTGGCTCTGTGGCAAAAGGAGTAACAAGATTCTTTGATCCACAGACAGGAAAGATGTTGGGTTGGAAATACTGCTTGATCTCTTTAACTGGCTCCAGTCTGCTCTCAGGTCTCCAGTCCTGGTAATCACAATTCCAGAAGAAAGAGGGAAGAATCATCATGTGAGTTAAAAGGCTATGAAGTGCACTCAAAGCTGCCTGTCTTCTGAAAAAAACAAAAAAAACCCAACAAGATGAGGAGTGTCTTAATCACAGTTGGTCAGGGCTGGATCTCGAAAAAGGTCTAGGTGCCCCAAAAGGGGTGTAAGCAGTCTTAAAGCTTTGAAATTTAGATCTAGAAAGATACTTTCTCAGCAGATGCCTAACTTCAGAGACAATTAAATTGATCAAACGTCACTCTGTTGGGCTGCAGAGATCCTCCAGGACTTACAGTTCTGCTCCTATGCATGCCCTGGACTGTTCTGGCCACAAATCTTGCCTGCTAGTCTCCTCCTTAGGCAGGATTGGTATCCTGAATCTAGGCAGAGGAGTACTACAGTCCCTGGAGGCCCTCAACAAGCCTAGTGAGAACACCTCCATTACACCCTGCCAAACACCACCCACATCTCACAGCAACTCTATGTATGTGTTCTGCATTTAACAACCCTGAATGAAATCACCTCAGGAGAAAAGCTTGGTTTTGCCCTACCTCTCCATGCCAGCCAAGTGCCCTGCCTACTAGTGCTCTTCCCTTGGGATGTGCTTGTGCCTTGGTGCCCAGCCTTGCCCAGGACAAGCTCCATGTAACCCCTTGCTCCATGACCCTCCTGGCTTTCCCCCTGCAGCCAAAGCAGGTAACCAGGGTTTGGGTTCCCAGCTAGGGCAGGCACAGAGCTCATGCTCTTGGACCTAGCCTTGAGCAGGAAAAAAGACATTTGTCAGCAGAGGGCTCTTTGCCTTTGCAGAGTAAAGCATCATGAGATTAAATTGCTGCAGGATGAGTCTTGGCAGATTCAGATTTAAGGCAAAAACCAGTAGTAATTAACAATGTGGGTGATTAAGCAGTGGAAGAACATGCTAGGGTGATGGCTGGTTTTTAAGGACTGAATATTTTGAACCAGAATATCTTTTTCTCAAAGAGAAGCTCTCATTCAAATGGGACTGAATTATGTCAGGGAGTTTTCTGACCTGAGGTAGGTAGAGTATCATGCAGATAATCCACATACTCCCTCTGGCCTTGTGACTAATTCCCTTTGGTACAGCTATTCCTGATGTGAGATCCAAGGGACCTGTGCTTGCCCTCAGGATCTTCCAAACTCATTACGTTTGTTGTATCAACGCATTAGATACTCACAGGCTGCATGCAGACTCATTAGTTAGACTGAATTATGTCTTTGCTCTTTGAACGTTATCAAAACATTCAGATCTAGCGTGTTTCATGGTCTGCCATTGCTCCTTCTTTGTACACACATTTCTGTGGTTACTCCTTGCTAACAAACCACAGACTTTTATGCACATACGCTGGTTTCGGTTATTTCGTAGATTGAAACTGTGGTGGCTGATGTCATCCCAGTCTTTTACATTTATCTTTGTTTTGATGAAACCCTTTATTGTTAGATTAAAAAAAAAGAAATATTTATTTCAGATCTCATACATTAACTTTGTCTTAAAAAATCTAGTAGCCAGGTTCCTACAGAAGATGTTCGGTAGCTCAGGTATCAAGAGCCTGTGGACCCCTGGTACCTCCAGATCTGCAGTGCCTGCAAAGGAGGGACATGATAGAAGAGTATAAAAACAATGGCAAATGCATAGAGCACCTGGATTCAGTGCAAATGAGCTGTTTTGCTCAGAGCTGGCTCCAGGCTACTCTGCATTTTCCTAGACCACAGGTAGGCAGTCAGACTCTTGCTTTGGAAACCTCAGGTCTCTAACTGCTTTGGAGTCTGAAGCAGTCCACCTTATTTAGTCCATGCTCCTTTTAAGAACAAAAAATGAGGAACTGGTCACAGAATCACCAAATCATTAGTGTTGGAAAGGACCTCTGGAGATCATATTGTCCAGTTGCCCTGCTAAGGCAGGGCCACTTAAAGCATGTTACACAGGAACATGGCCAGGTGGGTTTTGAATGTCTCCAGAGAGGGAGACACCACAACCCCCCTGGGCAGCCTGTTCCAGTGCTCTGCCACCCTTAACATAAAGAATTTCTTGCTCATATTGAGGTGAAACTCCTTTTGGTTTACTTTATGGCCATTGCTCCTCATCCTGTCACTGTGCATCACTGGAAAGAGTTTGGTACTCTCCTGGCCCCCACCTTTGAGATATTTGTATGCATTAATGTGATCACCCCTCAGTCTGCTCTTCTGTAAATTAAACAGGCGCAGCTCCCATAATCTCTACTCATAAGAGAGATGCTCCAGACCCTTGAACATCCTTGTGGCCCTCCACTGGACCCCTCCAGTAGCTCCTTGTCTTTCTTGTACTGAGGACCCCAGAACTGAGCACAGTATTCCAGATGTGTCTTTGAAGAGTTTTGAGATGCCACCACTGACATCCAGCTGCAGTTCCACTGGGCTCTCAGGAAGTAAATATCTATCATGTGTCATGGTCATGGCTTTATGCCAACCCGCTCTTTCTGGGGGAGCCCAGTGCCCTGTGACTGAAGGAGTATCAAGAGCTGCCACAGAGCCGCTATCCTCATTCATATTTATCCATCAGCTTGCATTCTTCCTGTGCTGGCTGTGCATTTAATGTGTGAGTAATAGTTTTTCACGACTGTTATTCAGCACCTACGTACTTTTGCTGGAAGGAGGGTGGAGGAGGGTGGGGAGGTTTTTGGCTAATGAAATTGTTATTATTTGCTGACAAGATCACTGAGTATCTTAAGAGGGAAATTGATCTCCTTCCAAGTAACTGAACAGGAATTTGCACTGCAGAATATGTGTGAAGCGTGTGTATTCCAGGAAAAAAAAAAAAAAAAAAA
>NDXB01018804.1:28493-64129 GCA_002631895.1 Agapornis roseicollis | reverse complement strand
AAAAAAAAAAAAAAAAAAAAAAAAGGAGCATTTGCAGTTGCATTGCCTAGGGATTTCAGCATCTGTGAGGAAACAACATCAGTGATCACACAGTGTCCACATTCTTTATGATGACTTGATTATTTTAGCTCCGAGCCAGTGGAGCAGTACATAAACACACCCTCCTGCTAGACCCACCTCAAGTGAACGCAGCCTCATGGCAAACCCTCTCTTGTGCTTTAGATATTCCTAAAGCTTCATCTAGCCTGGGAAAATAAGTTCATTGTGAAGCAGATGTGCAAGAAACACGTTCCAGCTGACTGGCTTTTTCACATGCAAACGCTGGTGAGGCTAACACTGGTGGAGTCATAGAGAGTGTGTAAGAGTGCTGCAGATGTCTATGAGAGGCGTTTGAGGAGTCCCTGAAGGAGGTCTGGAATTTGAGTCCTGTTCCTGCAAAGTTGCAGTCACGTCACATACACACATGAGTCCCACCAGGACTGCTCACTGCCCCTCCTACCTAGGGACCTGCAGGGCTCCAAGACATGGGGCCTGGTGTTCCACAGCCATACGGCCCTGCAGGCAGCTGCAGGGCTGACCATGTTCCCACACTGTGACTCCAATACATGGATGGAGTGGCTGCCACTCACAGAATGAGGCCTGTTGTGGATCTCCTCTAGGAGCAGGAGGTGCTCACGGGCTGAGGAGACTGTTGACCATGTAGGCAAGAGCATGAACTGGTGCACAGCATCGCAAGTGCTGGCTGGCTCCAGCTGGGAAAGAAATGCTGCTATGAAGGAGCCCAGGGGAGGTTGTGCAGCACCCTGCACCCAGGTGCACAATACCCCAGCACCTTGCTCTTGGCTGCAGCCCCTGGCCAAAGGGGCAGAGCAAAGGGTTGAGTTTCATGAGGAAATGTTTCATGCATATAATTTCACAGCTGCCAAGCCAGCCTAAAAAAACTGGGTGTAGAGAACAAGTGAGGAGGAAAGCACTGTTTTCATAATCCTTTGGCAGTGAAATGGGTCAGTGTTCTTGCAGGAGAAGAGGAATGCAGTGTTTAAGAAATAAACAGCATAGCTGTACTTGGTAATAGCTGGACAGTCCTGCTTCCCTGGTGTCCTGGGTCCTGGTGTCCAACCCTAACTGCTGAACCCAGGACACCTGGAGAGTAACACCGAGCTTAACTGTGGGCTTATATGCCTTGTCTTTTGTCCCCACAGTCTAATCTCTGTACACAGCTCTGTAAAGTGGAACATTTCTGCTGTCTTCTTTAAAATAATCTGTAATTCCTTGGCCATAACGCAAAAGGAGGCACCCATCTGTTTGGGTTTTTTTATTTCTCTCTTTCACAAATGTCCTTGTTTGTGTTAACTAGTGAATCTTATCATCCAGCTCAGAGGAGAGTTACACAACTGCAAACCTCCTGAGACTTTGGTCAAATAGCAAATCTTGCTTAATACCCCCACATTTGCTTCTTGCTTCAGATTAGCAGCTCCTTTGGCATTACAGCTGTGCTCTACTTTTACATATAAACTAGAATAAACCGCAAAAGGAATGTTAAACACAAAAGCTGTGTTCTTTCCACCTTGCAGGACTTAGTGAAATGAGCCTGGCTGTATTAAACATGAGATAAAACTCCCACAGGGAGCATTAGTCTGAGTGATTCATATAAACACTTAAAGTAGTCAGTCTTGGTTAAGCTTCCTAGTCAAATAAGGTGGGTAATGGTACGCAAACAGCAGAGCCCCTCTCCTTTGGAGAACACTGCTGATAGAAACCTCACTGGCAGTTGTCCTCACTAGGAAGCAGCAGGATGAGTATTGGGTAGCAACAGACAACCTGGGGTTTGGGTAACTCTATCACACAAGGAATTGCAAGTATCTTTTCTGTGGAACTGCCTAGTGCTGTGAGACATTCTTCATCTGCACCCCTGGCGTGGGCCATCTGAGGAGGAAAATCTCATCAACTGCTAGAGATGCAGCCAGGTTTATGATCAATTTCTTTTGCAGTTGACTTTTAAGGGAGATAATCTTATCAGGAGGAGATCTGGAGGGAAGGCGAGTTGCAGGTACGTGCATTTCATGTGTTGATAAAGGTGTAGATGAAGCTGCTTTCTTTCCCTTCGGTCTGTGCTGTCTGGTTTCCAGGAGCCATCGCTCTAACCCATCCTTCCTCTTGGCTTTTTGCCTCCACCCACCTGCCCTGTGTGGAGCCCAATTCTGTGCTGTAGACACTTCACGTGCCTGCATGGTGGTGCGGATGAACAGCACCAGCATCGCAGGCTGAGGGGTCCCTGCTGTCACCCTGAACTCCTCTGTGAGCTGAAAAAGTGGCGTGTTCTGGGGCACACACCTGCACGACATCTTTTATAGGTGCCCTCCATGGGATGATGCTGTTTCTCTCGGCTCGCTTTGGGCCCTGACTGCCCAGCCCGGCAGATGGCTCCCCTGTGGAAGCAGCTTTGCTGGCTCTGGAAGCAAGCCCTAGCCTCAGCCGCCCTGGGGATGTTAGTAGAGCCGTAGCTGAAACAAAGCACATCGCTGCTTAAAGCAAAGAGCTGGGTAGCCAAGTTTTTGCAGCACTTCCAGATGTGCAGCGGGGGAGTCAGTTTTAGCCTATTTTTCAGATTTTTTTAACTCTTTCTGATTGTTGTTGTTTTTTAAAGCACACGGTGAACAATCTGTGCTGATCACTTGTGCTCAGNTCTCAGCGGGGGAGTCAGTTTTAGCCTATTTTTCAGATTTTTTAACTCTTTCTGATTGTTGTTGTTTTTTAAAGCACACGGTGAACAATCTGTGCTGATCACTTGTGCTCAGCTGAACGTCCCCGGTGGCAGTAACTCAGTGTTTTTTTCTAGCTGAGACTTTCTGAAGGAAGCCCCATCTATGTTGGGGCAGGTTAGCATCAGAGATCTCTTCCACTGAAGTCCAGTGACTGTCAGCACACTGCACTGGTACTTAGCTTCTCCCAGACACATATAGAATCATAGAATAGTTAGGGTTGGAAAGGACCTTAAAATCATCTAGTTCCAACCCCCTTGCCATAAGCAGGGACAACTCANAAGTCCAGTGACTTTCTCCATCCTTCACCAGCCCAAAGAGACTGTCATAGAATCATAGAATCATAGAATAGTTAGGGTTGGAAAGGACCTTAAAATCATCTAGTTCCAACCCCCTTGCCATAAGCAGGGACAACTCACACTAAACCATGTCACGCAAAGCTTCATCCAACTGCCTGTACTTTCAAGCAACCTTTTTAACAAATCCTGCAGTGTTTTCTGGGGAATTAAACACAGTTGTGAGGGGGGATTAAGTTGTGAGAGGAACAAGAGAAACCTCCCCTGCTTCCTCAATGCTTCTTTTCAGGTGACAAGAAATGAGTGTGATGACGCCCTGGTTGCTGCTCCTGCTGCTGGTCAGCTTTGGCTCACCCGCACCCAGGTTTTCGGTGCGTATCTTTTACCTAGTGTCTGTACAACCTCTCAATGGTTTATCATTCACAGTCTGCACATACCCCTTTGAATTCATTAAATGGGCGTCGAGACATGCTATTTTTGTCCAAAGTAACTTTCTGTGTATCTGGTCATATTCTGGGATCCTTTGTGCAGTGACAGGGTCATTGTAGAAAAATCCTTTTCCATTGGGTTCAATTCAATAGCCCCTGCTGTGCAAGATTTCTGTATCTTAGAAGATCACCATTGACTCATCTTGATCCACAGGGGCAGTGTGACGTGGTAGGGTCAACAGGAGACACATACTGCTCTCTCTTGCCTCCCTGTTCCTGCCACTGACTGAAATGGGGGGGTGGGGGGGTGTGTGTGGTGTTCTTTTATTTCCTCCATAGGAAAAAGATATCTGCCTCCTAGACAACAATAAATTAAGACAAAGGTCAAAACAGCTTCAAGACTTACTTTTCTTATATGAACTACAACTGAAGGACATCCTGGAGAACACTTACCATAGAACAAGCAGTGGGCTATTCTCAGGCAACAGGAGCACGCAGCATAGGACGCTTTTACCCACAACCAGTGGAAATTTGATAGTCTACGACCAAGGTACAGCTTGCAGTAGTGTGTGTGGAAATTTCAGCTCACTGTGGTGTTTGTTTCTCCCTGCAGTGCCCCATGTGTCATATTTTATTTCTGAAAATAGTTTTAACATTTTTAAAATGCATTGTGTTTTGAAACTCAGATACATGGGAAGAGAAGGGCGGACTTGCCAACAGTGCTGGCCTTGGTGCCAACAGACATCCCCAGGGGCCAGAGTGAATTGGGTGGCTTTAGGCAGCTACCACCTAGGTACAGCCAGACACCTGCAGCTGAGTTTGGGACCCTGGTGCAGAGCTGGACAGGCACTTCTCAGATGTTTGCTGTGAGACCTACTTTAGATATTTAGCAAGAGATGGGTCCTGCTCTTGAGGAGTCCATTTCCCTTGAGTGACTTACTGGAGCTCAGAGCACCTGGCTCAGCTTGCAGACACTGAAACCTGTTTGGAGGAGCTCAGCCTCCCCATTGCTCAGTTCCTCCATCACTTCTGTGGTGCAGTAGCAGCTCTGCAAACTCTGTTCATTGGTGTCACTTCGAGAACTGGAATCATGGCCTGTGACCGAGATTTTGTCCTTCATGGGCATTACATTGAAAGGTGAAGCACTGGGGTCCTGGAAGGCACTCTCCCAGTACAGCCCTGGTAGAGCTGGTCACAGGAGCTTAGCCTCTTGTTTTAGAAACCTGGGACTTTGATCAATCCGAAGTACAGCTGAGGTTACCTTCCAAGTGGAAATCAGCTTCCCTGTGAAGTCTTGCTGACAGAGCCAGTCCTGGTCCTGCATTGCTCCTATTCCAAAGCTCCAGCCTGCACTGCAGCCACCTCATGTCTCATTGAAGATTTGGGAATGACTCCCTCAGAGGGCATAGCTGTAAAGGCTCTCAAACCTTGCTGCTCTTTGTCAGGCCCAGCAGTTTGCAACCAGCAATGCACTTACCTTACTGCACAATTTGCTTCGGCTCTGCAGGGCTTGCAGAGCTATACACAGGCTGGCCAATTGTCCTTGTCCCAGGCAGCCTTTCAGCAATGTCTTCTCTGGGCTGCACGTACCCCTTTGCTTCCCCCTGCCCTGTTTAACAAGCTGGTACCATTCTGCCAGATTGCTCTGCCGTGTATGATCGGAAGAGCACCAAAACCGGCTACTACCGGATCAGGCCCAGGGCAGACCGAGAGCCGTTCCTGGTGTACTGTGACATGTCCGATGGCGGGGGCTGGACCGTCATCCAGCGGCGCAGTAATGGCAAGGAGAACTTCAACAGGTGGGTGCATCAACAGGGCTCACAGTCACACTTACAGCTTCCACCTCATCCTGCTGATTGGCAAACCCTGTCTTACAAGCAGGATGTGCAAGACTAGACTCAGTGATGATAACTCTTTGCATTAGGACAATCTAGTGGTATATATAGGTAGTAGGAGGCCATTCTCAAAATGGACCTATAATGCCTTTTCCATGACTCCTCTGTATTTGAGTAAGTGTATGTGTGTGTATATTGGTTTTATCACTAATGGGGGCTGTTGAAGGCTCCAAATGGGCAGGTATCTGCTGCCAGCACATAGACTGATACCTGTTGAACATATTCTCATATCAGGATTTTTTTGTTCAGCATAGTGTAACATGTTTTCTTATTCAGCTCATTCAAAAAGATGCCAAACCACTGGTCCAGATTGTCCTTTCTCTATGCAAAATCCCAGGGAAGTGACTTTCACCTGGAAATCTCCACAAGGAGAGACTCTCTGGTAGCACAGTTAAGAACAAATATCATCATGCAGATTAATTCACTATCATAGCACACACAACTTCAGGGCATGTCTGGTGTCTCTGACAGTGAGTGCAGTCCATTGCAAAGCAATCTCAACTGGCTTTAATCTGGCTTGCCTAGAGCATGGTAGCTATCTAGCCATGGTAGCTCAGCTCTCAACACAGGTGAAGGGAAAACCACCTGAAGCTAAGCATTGGCTAGTATGCAGGTCAGGCAGAATTAATATCCCCAGTAACATGAGAGAGAGAATAAACATGAGTTTAGTAAAACTGGAAATGATGATACACAGAAGTATACATGAATATTTAAAATACTACATAAATAACAGAGGAGATTTTAGGAGAATGATGAGGAGAAAGTAACAGCAGGAGATCTCTCTTAGAAAGCACAGAATGCTGATGAAAAGTATGTCTCTTTGAAAAAGCAGAGGTGGGAGTGGTCAATGAGTTAAAAGTAGATTTAAATGGAACAGGACACAAACCAAACCCAGACATTTTGCTTTTAACTCCATCTGGAAGCTTTTGTTTGCAGCTTCTATTCAGTTTCTGATTCTTCACCATACCACATCATACATCCAGGAATGCAGCATATTTTAGATTGCAACATTCATTTCCAGCCAGGAGTGCATTTCAATTATGACTTGCTGAAGAGCAATATCACATGGTTTGCTGAAGACCAGTATGACAGCTGCTGTTTTCCCTTTCCATCTAACTGACAACCTCATTCTGCAAGCACGGCATCTGGCAGTATGAAGGTTTGATCCCAATATATGTGTACGCAGGTTTAGCAGAAGCTAGCTGCAAGTTGTATTTAATTCTAAGGCAGAGCGACAAATCTCAGCTCAGCTTGTGATGAATTAGATACTTGTAGAAAACTGTGTCTAGAAGTACAGCTGAAGTTTTACTTGTTTCCATAGCCAAGTGTCACAAACTGTCTAGTTCCCTCACATGCTGAAATTGGTATTTGTGTCTCATTGCAGGAAATGGGATGATTACAAACTGGGATTTGGGAAATTCCAGGGCAGGAATGATGAATACTGGCTGGGCAATGACCACATCTATGACCTGCTCACTAGAGGTGCAAGTATTTTCCCTCCATAGAGTTCTTTCCAATCTGCATGAGATAGTTCTAACATGACACCACTTTGTGTTTAGGAGAGAGCTCATTAAAGATCGACCTGATGGACTGGCATGGGGAAAGACGTTATGCAGTCTATGAAAATTTCCAGCTTGCAAATGAGCAGGTAAGAAATGGAGAGTGTGACGATTTGCTTGTTTTGCCTGGGAGGGTGGAGCATCTGCACATGAAGCATCAGACTTCAGTATCAGGGTTGTAATTGAAGCTCTGCAAAACTCACCTGCTTTGGTTCCCTGGGATTCCTGGTTGGGCTGACTGACAAGCAGCCCTGGGAGCAGGGACATAAGCCTGGGACTTCTTCCTCACACTGCTAAGTGTCCAAGCCAAGATCCAAGACAGGATCATGTGTATGTACTCTCTTACCATCTCTCTACTGCAGGGCACAGGGATTCCCACATGCGTTTGCCTCCAGCCTCATGGTTAGGAGTCTTCTGTGAGGGAGGAGGTACAGGTTTGAAACCCTGCAAGGAAACTGAACCTGGTTCTCCTACATCCTAGAAGTTATTCTAGCTGAATACACTCATGCCTTTCACAGTGGTTACAATGGGCAAAGCAAATTTGATCTCAGAAATGGGAGGAAGGGCAGAAAGAGTTGATATCAAAGACGTATTTCATGTGTTCTTGCAGGACAATTACAGGTTATGGTTTGGCACCTATTCTGGTAATGCTGGCGACGCTCTGTCTGGTGGGAATAATTTTGAAGATCAGTGGTCAGCCTCTCACAGAGGGATGCAGTTCACCACATCTGACAAGGATCATGATCGATTCCTGGCAGGCAACTGTGCATCAGAGAACAAGGGTGGTTGGTGGTTTAACAGGTAAGGAAAGCAGTCGATTCCTCTTGGATGCATAGGGTGTGGGTGCAGCCAAGAGGATTTGCCAGCCTTATGCAGCTGGAGGTTGCTGTGTGATCTTGCCATCTTACACAACCAAACCTAAGATGTTGACACCTACAGATCCTCAAGGGAAACCAATCTGCTTTTTCCATTATGAAGCAAAGCAGGTAAGTTGCTTTCACTGTGAGAAACTGGGCCACAGGTAAGTTGCATTAATTTTCAGAAAAAAAGGTCAGAATAAATGTTGGAGCAATCCCAGGCACAGCTACAGGTTGGACAGAGAAGAGATTCAAAGCAGCCCTGCTGAGAAGGACTTGGGGGTGGTGGTCAATGAGAACATGAACATGAGTCGACTGCAGTGTGTGCTCATGGCCCAGAAAGCCAACCATATCCTGGGCTGCATCAAAAGCAGCGTGACCAGCAGGTCTAAGGAGGTGATCCTGCCCCTCTACTCTGCTCTCCTGAGACCTCACTTGCAGTGTTGTGTGCAGTTCTGGTGTCCTCAACGTAAAAAGGACATGGAAGTGTTGGAACAAGTTCAGAGGAGGGCCACGAGGATGATGAGGGGACTGGAGCACCTCCTGTATGAAGACAGGCTGAGAGAGTTGGGGCTGTTCAGCCTGGGGAAGAGAAGGCTGCGTGGAGACCTCATAGCAGCCTTCCAGTATATGAAAGGGGCCTATAGGGATGCTGGGGTGGGACTCTTCATTAGGGACTGTAGTGACAGGACAAGGGGTAACGGGTTCAAACTTAAACAGGGGAGGTTTAGATTGGACATAAGAAGTTCTTTCCTGTGAGGGTGGTGAGGCACTGGAATGGTTTGCCCAAGGAAGTTGTGAGTGCTCCATCCCTGGTAGTGTTCAAGGCCAGGTTGGACAGAGCCTTGGGT
This sequence comes from Agapornis roseicollis, assembly GCA_002631895.1. NCBI lineage: Eukaryota > Metazoa > Chordata > Aves > Psittaciformes > Psittacidae > Agapornis > Agapornis roseicollis. Next base: position 55,481 of record NDXB01018804.1, on the reverse strand, counting down.
GACATGGTTTAGTGTGAGGTGTCCCTGCTTACGGCAGAGGCGTTGGAACTAGATGATCTTAAGGTCCTTTCCAACCCTGACTATTCTATGATTCTATAAATGTATATGGAGGAATGACCTAGAAGGAAAAGAGCCCCATTAAAATTCCTTAAGGTGCTTTGGGTCATATCTCAAGAAAGAAACTGGTTACTGCAAGGTGAAGCATGTACATAAGACATTATTGTGAAGCATGTCTACAGCATGAGCTACCCTTTAAGAATCCTGGTGATGTATTTGCTAGTTGAGCACATTGACAGACATGGACTTGGGTTGATCAGTCCTGGGAGCATGGGCACACTGTGCTCAGTTTTTCTCTGCTTTAGGGCAAGATGTGCCTCTTCTTTGACTGCCTGTCATCACGTACAACTTGAAAACAGTGGAGCTACAAAAATGTATATCCATAGTGGGATTTACCTTTATCAAAAAGACATCTGCATTTTCAGGTGTCAATACATAGCTGCCTACACTTCAGCTAGAACCTACCAAATGCCTCTCCATCCCTCTGTTTAGGCAGCTGGATCCTGTCCCTAATTAATACACTTGAAGGAGTCAACATGTTGAATTATCTGAGCAATGTAGGTGTCCGCTTTGGGATGACCCACATACTTCTCTGTGTTCCACTAAATGCATTAACCAGATCTTCATAGGCTACTGTAGGAGTTTAGATAACCAGTTCAGTACAAACAGATACATCTAGGTGTCTGAATCTGTCAACAAATCCCACCCTGGTATTTCTAAATCTATGTTGTGTGAAAACTGTACTTCACTGGAATGGTGCAATATCTTCCCACGCTAAACCTCATCTCCTTTTTCCCCTCTCCTACATCATTACAAGGTGCCATGCTGTGAACCTCAATGGCCAGTACTACAGAACAGGAAGGTACAATGGACCCCATGATGATGGCTTGGTTTGGTCTACGTGGCGTGGGGTGTGGTACTCACTAAAATACTCTGCCATGAAAATCAGGGCTTCATTCTTTGTTGACAGCGAGAGTGGAGATGGTGAGAACAGTCAGGGCAGCTGAAACCTGCTGCTTTGGAAAGGAAAGAAGTACAGGCTGAAGGGAATTGTACAGGTTAACAGCCAGCCCTCTGCTCCTGCCAACCGCCAAACCTGCACTGCAATAACTGGAGTTGCTGAAGCTAACACTGTCAGTTGTCTGCGCACAGCCAGACAATAATTTGACAGAAAACAAATGGATCTAGTCACGGAACAAATGCAGTAATTTTCAGCACTCATTGAAGAGTGTTTTAGAAAAGCTCTCTAGACCTTGAATGATTAAGGATGTCCTTTTAGCTATCTGTACTCTTGAAGGGCCTACTCCTTCTCATCCTGATTTTAACCATCAGTGCTTCAGTTACGAGAACATAAGAAACAACAAGGTGATGGTGAACTGGACTTCATCTGGTCTACCTACATTAGTGGATCAGGAGAATGTTTCAACAGCTGTATCTATGGTCCCCAACTGCCACACTTCAGTTGCAGAACACTCCTGGAGAGTGTGAAGCCAAGTCAGTGACATGCTACAACTGCTGATGTGAATCCAGACTAAGGCTACTTCAAAGTAAATCCCCACAACACGGACAGCATAGGTGCTGGGTTTGGTTGCCAAGCGCTTTGTGCTGCAGATCCACTTCTGCAGCACACCGTGACATATGAATGCAAAGACAATGCTGCCAATCAGATTTCATCCCCAGATTAAAATGAGGCAGATTTTGATGAAATTAAGATAAGCACAGACACTCTTAGGAGTTCATAAAACACAGTCATGATTCGTTTGTACATTCTCGTGCAATTTACCACTAACTTTGAGCTAGCGAAGGGGAATGTGAAAGTGGAAAGTGGTTGAACCATAAGACCCACTGCTTTCCTTGTATCAGTGGAGTGAAATGAAAGAGCAACACAAATTGGATACCGAAAATTTATTTTCCACACGTTTTTAATAACAACAGTTACAATTAACAGTAATATCAGCTTGATGCAAATCAGTTACCTACCATGTGGTAAAATGGGCCTATTTCTTTTTCTGAATTACAATTTTTTTCTAAACTGATTGTTCTTTTTCATTTACTTGCTTTTAGATCCATATGTATTGCAATTTGTATTATATATCCATAGAGGGTGAAATAAAACCATCTGAGTAGGTCTTAACACTTCGTATCTCGTTCTCAACAGTAGGAACCTGAACAGAAATTTGGCTTAAAATCTTGAGAAAGCTCATAATATGAGAAATGCTTTCTTTTGGTGTTGGCTCTGGTGCTTTTACACCTGCTGTCCTGGATAGCTGAGAGTCTCTGCAAGGTAAGTTTAATTTCCAGGGCTCAAGTTGTCCTGGAGACGATGCAGAGACATGTGAAGGTTCAGTATCAAACTTGGTTTGGTTCCTCTGCTTTATGAAAAGGTAAACTCTGTTCTCACTTCTTAGAGGTCCCAGCGATTGCAGACATGAACACTGGAGGGCAATGGGCCAGCACTCCAGGGAGCAGTGATCCTAAAACCTTCTTTCCACATACCCACATGGAACAAAACTTGCACCTCCCTCTCTGAAATGAGGTTGTCCTTGTGAGGAAAGGGCTGTGAACTATTTACTTTTTGATCACTGCTTCTGTATTTTATACTATGGTAAAATCTTAGTGCAAGGTTGTAACTGCATGTTAGAAACATGAGGAATCCCTTTGCACATGTTACAGCCATACGGCCACTGATGCAGTGCTGAGGGCAGCAAGGACAATCGTTGTCTAGGTAGAGAAACATGAGTGAAATAAATTAATGCCTTCTGGCAGATAATACTCAATCCTGTTTTTTGGTAGAGGGGCTATGGAAGCAGGGTATAGATTGCAGACTGGTGACGCACAATTCTGCATGCTGGAAATCAACTACAGCACCAAAGAAACAGTATTAGTGGTTTGACAGTTCACTGAGCAGCTTGACAGTTCACCTATCCGATAATGGAGCTATCAGTAACAGAAATACCAAGCTGAAAATAAAGTCAACAGGGCTGAGACAGATAACTGCTACCCAGTCCAGTTCCCCAGTGAAGGAGCAGTGAGCAGTCTAAAGTACAGAGCTTGTTTCCCTCTGTGTCAATAGAGAGGCAGACATTATAGTTAGGCGGCCTTCAGCCAGCATCAATATGTTATGGTGCTTTTTTTCTCTAAGAGAAATAAAAAAGGGACCCAAACCTGACAAGCTGGGGGGAAAGGCTGTCTTAATGTAAGATGCACCTAAGTACATGCAGTGCATTACAGTAGCTGCTGTGAATGCAGCCCAACACTAAGACAAAGTTGCAGGAAGCAGCATCTGGCTTGGAACAATGCTTCCCCTCCTCTGCCTTCCTGTGGTGCAGGGAACCCCCTCAGAGACACAGGTCACAGGGCTTTGTGCAGGACCCCACAACTCTCACAGCAAACCCCAGGAAGTGTTTCAGAACACCCTTTATCTCAGTAGGCAGGGTAAAATGCCACTAGCTGGTACTTATTTGATCTGAGGGCTACCGCCAGGCTCACATCACTCCCACTGAAGGTAAGGGAAATGCTTGCTTCGTGTGGCTCTGCTGTACATTTGATCTCCCTTTTCTCCAAGGTCTCCCGTGCTGAAAGGGCTCACCAAATCTGTAAACAGATATTGCAGCCCTGCTGATACCTCACTGCTTTAGGGCGAATGTACTTCACATGGCAGGTTTTACCTTGGTACAGGGGTAGTAAGTAAACTAAGCAGCAATTGCTTCAGAAGTCTGATTTCCAGCTCATTTAAGTCACTTTGAAGACTTGTTACATTTGATTAGCTTTGGATCACTCTTCAAGCGTGGACATGCTCTCAAATGCTTTAAACAGCATTTCAAGCTGACAGCTTATGGCAATGCAGAGCAGGTACTAACACACACTGTGCCAAAGGGCTGAATGTCGACAATGCAGTGTGCTAGCCCAGCTCCTGGGAAAAAGGGAGCTCACAGAATCCTGCGAGTCAGATCCAACGCTGCAGCAGCAGCTGCAAAACGTTACCCATCAGAAAGGCCATTCAGACAGCAGGGTTTGGCTCTGGCAGCCAAACACTGCAAGCCTTGCTCCTCTGAGGCTGTCACAGCAAGACCTTCACTGTGTGCCTGCCAGGTTACCTGGGCATGCTTTGGACACTTCAGTGGGGTGCTGTCGGTAATTGGCTAACACGCAGTGATGCTGCTCTTCCTTTAAAACTCTTGTTGGTGTGGAGAAAACCAGAAGTGTGGGGTTGGGAAATCTATCCTTCTGCTCAGAAAGGCAGTTTTGAGAAAGACAGCAGCCTTCTGCCAGAGAACTGAGCACATGGTAAGTGTTCCTTCACACTCACAGGGGGGTTAAAGGCCCTCATCGGGTTGGGCTCCTTCTAGGAGAATTAAGACAGTCCTTTGTCCAAACCTGCCTTCTCTCATTCCATCCTCCATGGGCAGCATCTCATCTTTTTTTGGTTTTGCCCCATCGCATTTCCCTGGTCTTTGCAAACCCCCTGAAGAGATGGTTATCCTAACAAACAGCAAGCAAAGTCTCTGAGTCATTCTCGCTAGCCTGAGCTCGGTCTCTGTTGTTAACTGGGGTTTCAATCCAGCTCTGAATACTTGCAGCAGTGTGTAACTGTCAATTTGTGATCTCTGGTTTTAAAGCCTGACAAAATCAAACACCCAAAGCAGCTTTTGTGCTTCATCATAAGATTCTCTGGGAAGCACCAGATGTTGTCAAACCAGTTTTAGTTTCTGCTCACAAACCAGGTATTCATGAAATGAATTTGTTGTTCACTGGTTTTGCTCATAATTTATTCTGAGCTTGCTGCAGCAGTATTATTGTCAATGTATTTACATTCTGAAAAGTTTAATAAAGGCAAAGATGCTCATGGAAAGGATGAGTGATTCAACAGTTCTCTCACTTCTTTTAGAGGTGCTTAGATACTGCAAGTGACATTTCTGTGAGGACTCAAATCTGATCATCCATTTTCTCTGCCCTCCCAGTAGCATGCCTCTTCACCTCATTTCCTGCATATATCTGTACATCACTGATTTTGTAGTATAAATATTGACAGAAGGGAAGTATCAAAACCTTGAAGGGTGAGAAGTGCCCCCTCAGTTTTAAATTCACTCCAAGCATTCAGCATGAATTGTTTGCACTTTCATGCAAGCAGCTAAAATAAACACCACCATATGACTTACTTGAGCAATTGCGATGAATCGGCACACTTCAATAATGACTACCATAAAAGTTATGGAAACTGCTCACAGCTTCAGGTCTGTGTTTTCTAAATGAGCAAGGATTCACCAGTTAGGACAGACGGTTGAGGATACTGGACAATGAATGCTTTAGGGCATTATTACCTACTAGCACACAGTCCACAAGGTTAGAAAGGCCAGATCAGTGGCATCCATCACATATGATGCACAAAACATGATTGCTTTATGCAATAAAAACTATTGGTTACTTCTGTGTCATGCCTCCACTAACACGTGCTTTCCTGGGGTATTTTGTGTGAACTGTACACACATACATACAAAAAATAATGATATGGAAGCACTTTGCAATAATTAGAAAGGAACGTGTTCCCACAAGCCAGACTTGAGGCATTATTCCCTCCTGCTCTGCGTGGGGGTAACACAATTCCCACTGCTCCTTCCACCACAAGCCAACAGATCCTGCAGATCCTCTTCCGCTCATGCCGCTCCTGCAGGGCCACAATGAGCCTCTCAGATCACCAGCTTCTCGATGCTTAAAGTACTTGTTTCATCCTCCTCATTGGAGCCAAAATACCCGGGGAGGTCGATCATCTGCTGCTCTGCCTCCGTTAAGCCAAAAGTAGTATTATCATAAAAGGCAAACTCAGGATCCAAGGGGAAGCTCTGGCACTTGTCCCTTCGGTACTGGGCAGGGCTTACACTTGGGACTCTCTGGGAATTGTCCTTGCCAGCTGAGCCTGTTTCCTTCCGCCACATGCCTCTGGGGTTAGGTGAAGGGCCCCGTTTGCTTCGGCTGGGCTCAGGCTTATCAGCTGCCTTCTCCTGACCAGCAGGCTGGCGATCAGTGACCAAGTCCAGCTTCTTCACTGAGGGCCCTGCCCTGTGGTGGCACTTTGTGCCATGGCCCTGTGGTTCACACCCTGGCGCAGCGCTGTGGGACTGATCCAGCTTTTCACCAGTTGGATTAGTGTTCCTCGATTTTGGCCGCATCCTGTCCTCCAAACCCTGGTCCCACGTCCTGGTCCTGGAGTTGTAGAGAGGAGTCTGCCGGGGGGTGAGGGTGGACATGCTTCTCTCTCTGAAAGGCCTGGCCTTTTTAGTCTCATGGAAACTGGCTGTTCTTCTGAACTGAGGGTTTCTGTGGCAGCCCCTCTCAGTCAAGTCCCCTCTGTTATCCAGGTGCTTGAAATGAGCTCTTCTTACCAAGGTTTGGGTAGGGCTCATTGCAGCATTGGCCTGTGAGAGTGGAAAATCCAGCCTAGGGTGAGAGCCTTCCCCCAGGAATTTGGGCTGACTGGCTGGCTGTTCCAGAAATGGAGATTTGATCCTAAATTTGTTTGCTGCTGCCTCCTCTTGGTTTTCTCCGCTCAGCGGAAGCATTGTGGTGGCACCAACAACCGTGTCTGTGAGGGGATTCTGAGAGACATGGTACACCTTGGTGGTCTCAGTCAGGCCTTTCTTCTTCATCTCTTTCAGCTGCTGCTGTGCCAAGCGGTAGCTGAAGATCGGAGGGATAATTTTTTGGGCGTTTGGCTGGAAGTTCTCACTTACAGAGGCATCATCTTCTTGGGCAAACTGAAGGCTTCGCCTGTAGGTCAGAGGAATGTTAACAGGGGCATCCCCTCCTTCAGCAAAGCTGTCTCGCTGCTTGTTGCCTTGGCAGATGTTCTCCTCATCAGAGTTCTTCCGGAAGCCAGGGGAATGGACAGAGTTTCTACGCACAGCAGTACTGCACTTCTGAGCTCTGCAGAGCTTCCTCCAGAGGGTGATGAGAACAGTGGCAAAGATGATGAACAAGCACAGGGAGATACCTGTGATGGTCACTATGTTATTTGCTTTCTGGTCCTCTCCTGGCTGGACAGAAGGTGGGGTGGGAGGCTTCATAGCTGTAACAAAGAGCACACATGTTTATCAATCAGAGCTGCGCTGTCATCAGCATTTTGGTATTTTAGGATGGATACCTTACAACAAATTAAAAATAACCAGTTAACACAGTACAGGAAGTTGTCTGCCATTAAAATTTGCTTGTTGGAGATGACTTGACCGATGACTTCAAGCTGTCAGGAACAGATCTACTTACTTTAAACCAAGGCTCCCACAGAACTTTTAAATGTCATCATTACTTCTGCCTGTTCTGCCATTTCCATAAGGCACTCCCAAATAGGCGTAAAATGGGTAACACTATCTGCTCTCCTTTGTGAAGTACATTAAGTTCCCCTGGTACGTACCATAAAATAAGCCAATCCAGGCTAGCGCTTCAGTATCACTTTAGAATTACTTTTATGAGAGGTTAAGGGTTGTGAGAATTGCAGTGAGTTTGAAGACCACAGAGGCAGCACTAGCAGGGGCAGCATAACTTTCTAAGCAGTCCTCTGAGGGTGCTTCTTCTACCACTGCCTTGTGTCACAGCCCCAGAGGCTGGAACCTTCCCCTGCCAACCCAAGCTCCCAGTTGAGAAGACCACTGTTCTGGTGCCCCTGGCATTCCAGTATTGACATTCTTCTGTTGTGGACTGCAGATGGGATTTCAAACAGGGACAAACACTCTGCAGGCCTTTCCTCACTGAGAGAGTGGTCAGTCTCTGGAACAGTCTCCCCAGGGAAGCAGTCACAGCACTAAGCCTTTTAAAAGTTTAAGGAGCATTTGGACAATACTTTATTCATATGGTTTAGTTTTAGGTAGTCCAGAAAGGAGCAGGGAATTGGACTCCATGATGTCTATGGGTTCCTTCCAGCTTGAGATATTCTACGATTTTAACCTGTAATGTGAACATCACAGATCTTTCCACAGCCCTATTTAAACCTCTCACCTGCACAATGCACCACATTAGAGATGGCTGAACCAAGGAGAGATTAATAATTCTTTTTTCTGCATGAGGTCCCTAGCATTTTAGGGGCAGCCCTGAGCATGGCTGAAAGTGGATGAATTGGTCCAGCAGCTAATTCCAGTGTGTGTTAGCACTCCCCAATTCCTTATGGCCCAAAATCAGCACTGTAAGGCCATGACAATGCTGTTGGAGGATAAGGCTGCACAGATGTAGTTGACAAGAGCTGGTCATAAAGCTGTGAGCTCGCACTGAACCAGTTAACAACCCTGCCCCTGTCTCTAGTTTTATCCAGAACCCAAAGCCTTACATCAGAGTGAAAGAAAGTCTGTTGAAAACTTGGCAGAGGCCTGCACTACTGTGACTGTCCAGGCATAGGAAATGCGTTCACAGAATAACAGGAAGCTGATACCATGTTCTTCCCGTAATTCAGAAGGACACTCATTCAACAGAAAACTGGTATTAGGAGGGTGTGCACAATGTACAAATACACTGACGAACACAGGCCAGAAGGTCTCAGGCTGCTGTGATAACAGATGTGCAGGGCGCTTGGTTGGGCAAGAGATACATTTCTTTGCCTTAGGTCTACCTGACTAGCCCCAAGCTCTTTGAAAAATCCTGCTACTGGATCCACTTTGATCTTCATGTCACTCTTGAGAGCCCAGCATCATCCCAAAGAACAAGACCAACGCCTGCTGGATCTTTATTGGGGGATCTCTAAAACTTTCATGCAGCCCAATGTCACTGTGCCAGAGCACAGAGCACTGCTGTTCTGGGGGCCTGAGCAGGGAGTGAGCACTCTGACCTCAGCAAAGAAGGCAGGACCAGCATCTGCTCTGTTCAGTACCACTGCAGCAAAGCAATTCATTCATTGCTCATCCTCTTCCCAGACCTGTTTGCTTACAGTTATTTTTAAAGACTCTGTTTTAAAAAGTTTCAAGACACTGTGCTGTCTTGTTTGGAATAGAAAGCTAACAGTGAGGTTCAAAACAGGACTTAGTCCCTTAAGTTTGCTCTCTCTCCACCTCATGTACCTCTGCCCCTGGACTGTGTGCTGGTTTCATTTATGCAGCTATTTGCTCCATCTGCTGGACTAATAACTTCAAACATAAGTTATGCCGAAAAAGAGGCTTGCCTGCTCCAAAAAGGTTCAGACAGTCAGGGGGTGGGAAGGTGGCACTCCCAGCTGGAGATCAGGCAGCAGATGAACACTGCAAGATCACAGCGTCAAGTCACTTCCTGAGCAGTCTAAGATTCAATGAGATGAAATCTTGTAGGTGATTCTGGAAAGGAAGCTGCCTGATGTGAGAACAGGAGGATTAGAAACCATGTGCAAGAGAGAAGCAAGGCAATTTCTTCAGATGATCCCATGGCAATAGGTGCAGATGCAGGCCTCCTGTGCATCTGTGTTTCCTATATATAAAATGGATAACCTTTTTTATTAACCCAGAGACCTAGGTGGAACTTGAGGATTTTCCAGACCTTCTGAGTGCTGTCAGATAGTATAACTCCCACCAGACTGCCACAGGGAACTCTCTGGGCTCCAGAGGAGTGGTGTGAAGTTAGCCAGAGAGGAGCCAAACCAAGTACTGTACTTACAGGCATTCCCCTCCTGCAGGTAACACAAGCATGGAACAGCACAGTTCAGCATCAGCTTTAGGAAAACACCAACTACCCCATTGTGTTTCTCTGCTGGCATTACTGCCCATACCAGCATGACAGGGTTTGCCACAGAGAAGACAACCAGGCCTAGAGCAAGGCATTAGTTTCAAGCTGGGGCCCTAAACATCTGAGCTGTTCTTCTCTGCTTACACTTGCTGATTTACAAACTAAGCAAACCCACATGGCCAGCATCTTCCAGTCATTAAAAACATCAGACACTTTAACAACAAGCTGTTAAAATACCCTACGCGCTGCACAAACACTGACAAAATGCAATACCTGGCTCCATGGAATATAATTTTTAATATTTTCCCTTCACTCAACCTTTTATTCAATACAACCCATTTCTTACAGTGCTCCAAAACACCTTCCAGGCCTGCCTGTACAATTCTGAGGCCTTCATTCAACACCTTGAAGCTGGTTCAAGCCAACACCTCTATTAAAAAAGTAGTTCTGCCCTCTTCCTGCTCCAGCTACACATTCTCCCCCTCTGCCGTCCTTCCCTTTTCAGTGGTACAAGCATGGCAACAGCTTATCCATATCCCCAAACTTCCCAGTTTTTGGCTGGTTCCATTCCAGTGCTCCTCATTACACTTTTGCCAGCACAAGTGCATGGAAGTAGCCAAAGCAAGAGGTAAGGCACTCATCACTTTGTAATAGTTTAAAATCATAGAATCATAAAACAGTTAGGGTTGGAAAGGACCTTAAGATCATCAAGTTCCAACCCCCCTGCCATAAGCAGGGACACCTCACAGCCAAGGCTTCTTCCAACCTGGCCTTGAACACTGCTGGGGATGGAGCACTCACAACTTCCTTGGGCAACCCATTCCAGTGCCTCACCACCCTCACAGGAAAGAATTCTTATATCNCACTGCTGGGGATGGAGCACTCACAACTTCCTTGGGCAACCCATTCCAGTGCCTCACCACCCTCACAGGAAAGAATTTCTTCCTTATATCCAATCTAAACCTCCCCTGTTTAAGTTTGAACCTGTTACCCCTTGTCCTGTCACTACAGTTCCTAATTACAGCCTAAGAAAATAGGAGCCTGCACAGTCCCTGGGCACTTTCTAATACCAATCCCTGGTTCTCTGGATTCCCAATTCCTGGGTCCCTTCCAACCCAAACCATTCTATGATTCTATATTTTGCTAGCCCCAAGATGTCTCCTTTAGTCTTTCTTCATTCCCTGGCCATGCTGGAGATCTTAAACCCCTTCCATGGCACCCACAGAATACCAAAATCTTTTTATGTATGCCTTGGAGACCTATCTCCAGTTGCCCCACAAACCCATGTAGACTCCTGCCCTACTCCATCAACCACAGGAATGTGACACCCCTCCAGAATCATTCCATTTTACAAAGTCCTTCTAATAACAGGCCCTTTTCTTTTGCTAGGGCAGATATGCAATCGCAGGGAAGAGGACAGCAGAGATAATACTTACACAAACACTCCTCCAGGGAACACAAGGAAATCTCGCTGGGTGATCCAGCACAGCCTGATTTGGCTGATGAGGAGGTGATGCACTCACGGAAGCGCTCCCGGATGCCGTCCCCGCAGGTGACACTGCAGGGGCTCCAGGGCTGCCACAGGCTCCAGGTTTCTGCAAACACACAAGCTCACAGCAATGAGGAATTTATCTGCATCCTTACCTTTAAAGACACAGCCATTTGTCTTCTCTTATTTAAGAGAAACAGCAGTAAATAACAAAACAACACTAAAAGAGCAAGCAGCATCCAGGGACCTGCTCCTGTTCCCATCATACTCTGGGCAAACTCCCACTCCTTGTTTTACTTTATCCACTCCAGTGCCAGCCATCAACACAGTGGTCAGTCAACTGGCAGGCAAGTTCTTCCTGGATCCACAGCAAATGGAAATTAATCCACAAATCCTTGGAATGGGTTAGTAATTTATATATTCATCCAATTCCTGCCTGACAAATAGTGCTTTTGCAGCAGGATAACTTCATTGACTTAAGTGTAGTTACTTCTGATTTATGTGATTGTGAAAGGAGGATAAGTCTACAAGGCCTAATGAAGTGGCAATATTGGTTTTTCTCTATTATCTTCTCAGCACACAGATGTATTACTGAATCATTCACTTGACAGCTTCCAGGTCTCTGTTGCTTTATTGCTTATGGTTTGGCAATAAACTCAAGATGAAATTTTGCTGGTTCATTTATTTAAGTGGAGGCAAGTTCTAATACTACCTCAAACATTATCACCTTTTAATGTGTAATGAAATCACTCTTTTGCTTAGACAACATCCTTATCCAGTGTTCAACACTCAAACTTTACAGCAGCAAGAACTTAGAGACAAAGGGACCACTCCTGCCTGTACCTGACAGCTGTGACACTGAGGCAGGACCACAGCTTTCAATTCCAAACTAATGAACAAGCCCAGGTACAATCTTAGAGGACAAAAACCCTGGGGATCCTCCTATATTGTAACAGAAAGAAAAACAATGGATCTCTTAATTCCATTTCATCGCTTACAGATAAAGTTGAAAATCAGCTGAATAGACAATAATTTAAAAACCTAGATTAGGTTTGTTAAAGTGCTCTTTCAAATAATTTATAATGTTGCTTCTGTCAACACTGGTCATGATCTTTAATATTACGACATAGTTGCTTTGCTGCTAGGATGCCCCTGAGCTCTTGATCAGTGACAAAGTTACTATGTCAAAGGACTACAGTGTTGGAAATGGCTTTATGATTTCAGAGAATCACAGAATAGAATCACAGAATGGTTTGGGTTGGAAAGGACCTTAAGATCCTCTAGTTCCAACACCCCTGCCACAGGCAGGGACACCCCACACTAAACCATGTCACGCAGGGCTCTGTCCAACCTCTGGCCTTGAACACTGCCAGGGCTGGAGCGTTCACAACCTCCCTGGGCAACCCATTCCAGTGCCTCACCACCCTAACAGGAAAGAACTTCCTCCTTATATCCAACCTAAACTTCCCCTGTTTAAGCTTTAACCCATTACCCCTTGTCCTATCACTACAGTCCCTAATGAAGAGTCCCTCCCCAGCATCCTTGTAGACCCTTGTTATATTGGTTGCTGGATTGCTCATAGTGAGTTATTAAAAGTCTCTAACAGAAATAAATACAGCTGTGTTTTAACAAACATGAAATGTTACCTGCTTTGGGCCCTGTCCTACAGATTTTTGTGAACATGCCAGCCTGAGTTACGTCAACACAAGGAGTTTAACAGAACCAGCGGGGCTGCTCTCCTGCATGCAGGTACTCACCTGCACTGCAGGATAGGGCCAAGAGGTTTTGAGCTTACCCTGTGCTGTCAGCCAAGCCTGTAAAGCATGTATAGGCACATACTCACGCACATCTGTGTGCATGCATATTCCAGTGCATCTGCCTTGCCTAATGCAGAGTAGAGATGGGCACAGTGAGACACCCGGGTGGTGCTGCTGTTTAAAGCCCACACAACACCAAGTGACCATCCTGCCTATTTGCCGCTGACTTTACCACAGCATTGCAATATCTGTGATCTCAGGCTGTCTTTCACTTCATGTTCTGTGAGCACCTCTTGGCTTTCACCCTTATGTCTCTCGAGCTGGAGAGCTGCTACAACAGGGGAGAGGAGCCCAAAGGCAGGCTGAGTTCTCAATCCTCCAGTTTGCAGCCACCTCAGTTCCCAGGAAAGTGTGAAACGGAGCACAACTCTGGTTAAGCCTCTCTAACTTGAAAGTATGTTTAAGACTCTCAAACTTTAACAGGGGAGAATCAGGTCAGATATAAGGAAGAAATTCTTTACTGTGAGGGTGGTGAGGCACTGCAACAGACTGTCATGGGGAAGTTGTGCATGTCCCATCCCTGCAGTGTTCAAGACCAGGCTGGACGGAGCTTTAAGCAGCAACCTGATTTAGTGTGAGGCATCCCTGCCCATGGCAGAAGGGTTGGAACTGGATGATCTTAAGGTCCTTTCCAACCCAAATCATTCTATGATTCTATGAAGACTGGATGGTGTGTGGTGTCAGGAGAAAAGGGAGTCAGAGAGTGCCAAGGAGGGGGAAACTGAGAAAGTTTGTTGGAATAAGGAGTCCCGCAAAGATACAAACTCTGGACAGTTGCAAAATCACATCAGCTACCGAACAGAGATATTAGTGACGGCAGCAAGAAAAAATTACCATCATCATTAGTCAGTCATTGGCTCACTGATCCCTCCTGCAATAGACCTCATGGTATCACAGTATTGGGGGATCTCATGACACTCTTCTTTGTATCAGTATCATGAAAGATTCCTGCAGTGTCCCTAAGCACTGGTAGAGGGAGGAAGGCTAGGTGGAGAAGCACCTACCTCCTCATAGACTACTTTATGTGAGCAGCTTGGAGAGTCCCTGTCATAATTTCTCTCTCTCCATATTCCCTGATCATTTAAACTTCGGTTAATTACAGTCAGATATAAAGCCAGACCCAGAAAGGTTCTAATTGATTCCAGTGCTAATACTGACAATAGCGCAGGGTGCTCAGCAGCCTCTGCATTGATGCCTGTGGGCTTCAACGTACAAGAACATTCAGGATGAGTAATTTTATAATCTTGATGTCAAACCTATGATGTGCCCATTGCTCCAGGGCACTTTTCACTGCCTTTGCCTTCAGCTGAGGGCAAAATTGCTCCTTAGCATAAATACTTGGCATCCATCGCTTTGGGGCTAAGAGTACGGGCCTTAACCATCAGAGAGCAGGAAATGCTCCAGCTCCCACGAAAGACCAGAGATTTAAACTCCTGTGACTTGCTCTGCAACCTCCTGCAATTACCAGAATGTAAAAGAAAATGAAGCATACTTTATTCTCCCCCAAGGAAATGAAATGATTAATTTCCATTTAAGACAAACAGATCCAAAGAGCCAGGGGGAAACCAGAAGGTGTGCACTGCAAACCGGCTCTAAGAAGTGTGAATTTTTTCACATAGAATTGAGAAATCAATTATCGACGTGAAGACCTCAAACTGATGAGTTTGTTTGACATAGCTGATAGTTGGCAGATCTGCCAACATGAAAGATAAATGCAATTAACTGTGTTAATTGCTGCTCTGTATAACTATCTCCCCACAAATTTTTGTGTTCCTAAGACTTTGAGCATGCAGTGCTATCCAACAGCACAGTCAGCGAGGGATGCTCAGCATCATCCTTCCAGCCTGACACACATGATAGTCCTAAACCCTTCAACAAGACCAGTAATATGGGACAAACCCACTGATGATTTACAGGCTCATGTGAACAGCTACACTAGCCTGGGGTATTGCAGAGTATTTGTGGAAGCTGAGATCAGCTTCTAGGTCCTGAGCATGGGTGTACACACATTGTACTGCTGTTTGGATGAGACCTGGGAAAACACCCTTCTCATCCGTTCTGTGTTTCTCTGTTTCCATGGAAATGAAGCCTGGGTGCACTGAAATGGTGGCATGCTCCAACAGGTTACTAATTTGGACAATGAAAGGATGAGGATCTCTTTAAAGGAAGAAAACCTAGACTCTGCCTGTGCATATTGCAGTCTTTTCTCCACAAACAGGTGTCTTTAAGAATTGTGGAGGCACAGCCTAAACTTTTTTCAGAAGCCAAGAGCTATCCCAGGTCCATAACACCCAATTTATTCTTAAAATGCTGGGGGTGTGGAGAAGAAGTATTCAGTGACACAGGAGGTGGGGTACAAACCAGCCCTGGCATATGCATGTCCCCGGCATCTGTCTGTTCCAAAATAAATGCAAGCCAGGTGCAGATCCAGGCAATACAGCTAATTGTTTCCCAGATTTTCCTACAGATAGGCAGGTCTGATTCATAGAGTCTTATTCAGGGAGCAAGCACTTGATGGAAGTTGTGTGTCCCTGCCTGACCTCTAGATACTCCACTTACTCCTCTCCTCCCTTACTGACCACTTTTCCCTTCAGAGGGTCTTCTTCTACCTCCCTCTTTCCTCCTGCAGGCAACAACTGTACTTCTTATGCCCTGCTGAGCTCCCAATAGGGCTTTTTTTTGACAGTCAGCAAAAGTCGGATGAACAAAATTCATCTCTGCTGTTGGCAACTGTGAAAGACTTCACACCAAAGTTGAAAACAGTCTCTGAGTATAACAAAGAACTGTAAAATTAAGTTAATTAACACCAGAAATATGAAGAAAATATGCCTGTTTCTGTGTGGTAGCATTACTGATTAATTTTATCAGTTTCATCCCATACGTGGGATACAGGCTAGGACATAGAACATCCTTCTAAGGAGTGCAATAGTTTCACCACTGGGGACACTTAAAATCCACATGAGCAAAGCACAGGATAAAGCATTGAAAAGAATGAGCCTGCAATGCATCTGTTGCTGGGTAAGATGAGTTTCCTCCTCGGACATTCAAATAAGACAGTAAAACACAGAGGAAAAGTTAGCTGCATGACCCTCCCTAAGTCACCTGTGTGAAACAGCTAACACTCCACTGAGGCAAATGAAGTGACTCTCATCTCGCTGTTATTTTTTCACAGGTTCTCCAGTTGGGAGTCTACAAAAAGCTGCACAAGTGCTGGCTCACAACCCACCTTTAATAGATCTATTCATAGTCTTACATAGCACAAGCATTTTTGCAACACTCATTGTAAAGCTGCTGCCCTGGCCCACTTGGGGCCACTGGGAACATTCTTCCTACTCCAGACGAAAGTCAGATTCCTGTTCCACAGGCTGTACTAAACCTGGCTGTGATAAGGAGTAAGGAGCAGGCTTGCCAAAGGGTCAAAAATGTAACTGATGCCTGATCTATGGATAATGGGCGTGGCAAAATAATCTTTTTTCTCATCCTCTGTGGTTTGGATGAAGATAATGATTAAGTGCTTTGATCTTTTATAAGACGATGTCTCTGCTTCGTAATAACAGAGCATATGTTAAATGAAGTAAGAACTGGCTGAGTGACAGATTTGATATGCAATTGTCAACAGAAAACCATCATCGAGTGTAAATGCACCTGGACAGGTTCCAAAGGGATTAATATAAGGCTGAGTGCTCTACAATGCCTGCCTAGCTGATATGAAAACAAAGATAAAACCATTACTAAGAATATGTCACTCCTGTGATGATGTAAGTAGATAGTGCAGTTGTATGGAGCAATGTAGGGTACTTGCATGTTAGGGTAACCCAAGCAAAGTAGATCATTAATCAGCAAATTACAAAATGTAGGAAGAAGGAATACAAATTGTACCTGCAGGATGGTAGACTACATACTAAAAGGTCATGTGCAAAAACAGCTCAACTGGAGTTTACAGGGTAAAAGTTGTAGCAAAATCAGCTAATATAATTGATGGAATGAAAGCAGAGGTATGGGTAAGGATAGTGGTTCTGCTCAAACAGCATCAGTGAGGAGGACTTCTGAACACAGCACCCAAAGCTGGTACCCCTGTTGTCAAATAAAAAGAAGTGCTTAAAATAATGGAAATGGAGCAAAAGAGAGTCAGAAAAGTCATCGAATCCCAAATAAAATGCCTTCCAATTAAAGACTCAATCTTTTTCAGTTTATTCAAAAGAACATGGAAATAATCTGGAAGGACTGAGATGATCTGGATGTGCAAACACTTTTGCAGGGGGAAGATAGTGGATAGGAAACAGCTGTCTCGTCTAGCAGAGAGCACCAGAGTAAGAGCTAGTCACTAGAGACTGAAGCTAAATGAGCTTTAGTTATGAAACACAGAGTTTCCCTTTTTTAGAAAAAGAGAATAAAATCAGAGCATGGTATTGACAGAAATTACCAGAGAGGTCTCTGTTTTGTTGTGTCTTCATCTAGATGGTAAGTGGCAGTCAAAAGCAAAGCCTATCTGTGGGGCTCAGTGACAGGGCAACTGGATGAAAAGTGATGACCCATGTTGTCTAGGAGTCCAGACTAGAGAATTTATCACCTCTCCTTGTCTTAAACTAAGTGAGTTCAAGAACTCCAAAGCAGAAAATAAGTGACTTGAGGAGCAGTGCCTGTTGTGCACTGTGTTGTGCCTGTGTTATGTAGCTATCGGGCCTGGGTCTGTGCACACCATCTTTCAGTGCCCTGCTACAGGATGAGGGCTCAGGACAGGGCTTCCCAAACCAGCCAGGAGGCAGATGGCCATCCCAGGCAGCACAGGTTCACTCTGCCTGTTGTGGCTTCAGGCAGATGCACCCCTCCCAGAACACCATGCTCCTTGCAAACACTGCCTAAAGGCTTTGAAGTCTCACAGATACAGGCACAGTCAGATGTGCTGCAACTAATTAATTCCAGGTTGACATTTTATTTATGGCTATGCAACGTGGTTTCGCTTTCATTTGCTTTGTAGATGTGACACTTTTAACTTGGCAGATGTTGACTTAACTCTGTTCTTCACAGACATAGCCTGATTCTTTCGACTGTAGTTGTAAGGATCATGCTACGGGGGAACCCAAGGAAACAAAGCAGATTGCAGGGAGTCATCACTTAAGGTGGATCTCATCAATTAAAACAGTTAAATACTGGGCACAGAAACATATCTATGTCATATCCTAGGTATTCAACTGCGAGGGTAATTGTCTAGATCACATCACTGTAACATACCACCCAAGCACAAGAGAAAGAATTAGAATTCTCTCTTCCTTTTAACTTGAGAATTATCTCCACTAAGAAAATATGCTTTCAGTTTTAGATAGACTTTCTTACGCCAAAGAAAGAGAAAGAGTGCCAACAGATAATGCAGATGGGAAGTTAAGATGAAGACAAAAACTACATAAAGAGTCTGGCATGTGGTGAAAAGAGAGCTCATTTTTAGTACAGAGCGTTAATTAAACAGCTATCAGTTTAAGAATTTATGTAAGAGCATATGACACTAAGAACCTAATTAAGATAGGCTGTGTCTGGACTGTGTGCTATGGAGCATGTCCTGCACTCCCAGTCTCCTGCTGATCCTACCCAGACACCTGCCCATGAAATGCAATGACCGGGGGGTTTTTGCACTTCCTTTTCAGGGAGACCAGAGTGGGGAGGTGTATAAAACGGTGTACATCTCAAACCTTTCAACCCAAACTCTTTGAAGTGTGAAGATAAGAAAGACTAATACATTACCTATAGATACAAGCCTGCTCTACATGAGAACATTTACTCTTTTGTTCCAAGGTGTAGGCAACACAACCTAACACAACCCAATCCCCTCGTGCACACACAGCCCCTCCGTCACCATGGTTGCCATCCACAAACAAAGGATGAGAAGGACATTTGGCTCATCTGCTTCCTCTTCCATGCGACTGTGATTTATATATTCTGCCAAAGCATCGACTGCCACCTCTGAAGCTACAGCTGCATAAGATGCATAGATACAAATAAAATGTATAGATGGTTCCTTAAACAGGGCTGAGGAACGGGCTCAAGCTCTGTCTTGTGATTATATGATCACATTAACACTCCTGGACATGGTTCTAGCTTCTGTCAAGCAGCCCTCTCCCAGACCATGTGTGGTCATGGCCCAATGGACTATATAAACAAGAGACTTCTCCTAGTTGGCAGTTTGTATGATTCTAACCTTTCCTGGGAGGAAAAGTTCAGCTATACAAATGTGACCCATGATCTGCCTTGTGGCCTGATGGGTCACAAAATGCACCCTGGTCTGTAGAGACATGTGCTGAAAGGCTGCTTGAAAAGCCTGCAACTTGTTCAAGTGACACAACAGTGTCTTTCACTGTGGCCAAATACTGATTCATCTCATCAGAAGTTGTGTACCTAACAGGCAGGACTCTAAACACCTACAGCAAATGGGCTAGAGAAAAAGACACACAGGTAAGGATTCAGCCCATGTATCTTCTATACCCGTGAATCATCCTGTCCCTCTTGACTAAAAAGCTAGACAACTACTCAATGCTGGACCCTTGGCTTTTAGACATTTTGATGTGGGTAAGACTAATTCTACCTTTAGTGTCTCCAGTGGGTGTGATACACTGCAGTAGCTTCTTACCTCACTGAGAGGGTCAAGTATCAGTTTTGCCTGGACTAGTGAGATAAATCATTCAGAATACCCCAAATGGTCTGTGTTGGTACTTAGTGTTAACTTAGTGCAGTTTTAAGCTACTTCAGTAGCATCTGGTACCAAATGCCCTTGTGTATGCCTCTACATAACAGTCTACTCTATCTCATTCCCACTGCATATGACGCTTACACCACTTGTCTGGTGTAAGAGACCCAAAAAGTAGCTATCTAACAGGTGACACCACAATCAAACCTATTTATCATCACCCATGTTGGCTGGGAAGAGTGCTGATTTTGGCTAAAAAAGGACAAACATCAGTACAAACCCATATTCCTTTGGATCATCATGCACTCCTTAACTCTTGTTGGGGAAATGCTTCGGTTTGAGAAATTAAAGAGGTCAAAGCAGTATTTGTTCTTTCCTACATCAAATAAAGTGCAGTTAAATTCTGTCCTGTTGTCTCCTGGGTGAAGAGTGTTTTCATAGAGCCAGGTTGTTCTTTGATTAGGATGCTTGAGACCCTCTTTATAGACGACAATTTTTCCGCTGACAGAAGTGCATGGTGGAGACACTACGAAGACCTGAACCAAAGTTTTGCATGTTGCTTCTGGTGCCACAACCAGTCTGTACCCAAATTTGTGGAGGAGATCTATAGGTCCTATGGAGGCAATGATGGAATGTGTTTCTAATGATTTCAGTAACACAGCGATGTATATTTCTTGACTAACAGGTGGGCAATCAAACTCTACCCACTGGGACCTAGAGAGTGGGATTTCTTTGCTAGTTCTAATGCCTAGAGTCTCATCAGAGCTTACTCTTCCAAATTCATAAAGGGTGCTGGTGAATATCACATCCAGTGAAACCACTGTCTCGTTCATGGCACACAGCTGCTCGTTTGTAAAAAGTCCAACCTGAAGGGAGCTCCCAAGCACCTCTGAGCTCTTGTTCAAATCAATGTGAAATACAGGCCATTCCACATGGAGGGTGGGCATCCTGCTTCTGCTCCACTGGGCAGCACTGCTGTTATCGCTGGGAGAGACCATTCTGAACAAGAAGTCCCCAGCACTCTTGAAATGGAAACACTCAAATTCTACCTTCCCCTGGGACTGATTTGCTGGAAGCTGTTTTCTTGCAATTATCTTGTTGGTGCTGGCATCCAGCAATAGGATGGACAGGTGCTCTGCTGTCACATTACCACCACTAGAGTACTGATATTCCACAGACACTGTGTCACTGCTGAAGGCTACATGACCTGGACGCTCCAACAGGAGATACTGCACTTCGCCGAGAACTGAAAGGAGAACCAAAGAGACAACTGATTGTTGATCTACTTCATGGAAGAAAACAAAGATCTATAAAGTGGATATTTTAGAAGTGGTTCTCAAGCACTTTAAAATGAAGCAATTCACACACACACATGCCCACAAAGAAGGCCCTAGCAGTTAAAGCTCACCACCTCTCCTTTGTCCAGGGATGTGGTTTGCTGCAGCTCAGAGTCCACTGCAGTAACATGCTCAGGAAGGTTAAAAACAAGGTTAAAAACCCCACAAACCTCCAAACAACCCAGAGGAGTCACAGAAAATTTCACTTATCAGGATAGTTTCTCAGGCTTCTCAACTTCTTTCACTAACTGATTCTTAAAGTCCACAGTGGCCAGCTGTTAACAGTTCCACTTACTTTAGGTATAACTTAGCAAAAAAACGATGGCAGTGTCTTAAGACAGAAGCATGAAAAATGTCCCCCAAATTAAATAAAGAAGTCTGCATGATGCTTTTTGAAGCCTCCCTCTTCCTCTGTCTCATGAATCTTTCATTTTGCTCATTTGCATCGCAGAGTCACTTGAGTGAGAGAGCTGAAAATAACAGGGATCGTGACTGCAGCACTTTTCTTGTCTCAGATGTGGTGCAACATGTCCAAATTACATCATTTCATTATAAATGGCAATTTTTTTCTACATGCACTTCTTGCATGACCGTGTTTGTGCAAGTTGCCAAATTATACTGAGATGTGCCATAACTAGTGGGGAGAGATGGTATCTAAACCAATGGATTGGGAAGATCACACTTCCCTTCTCAGCTCAGCTAGCTTTCCTGTGTTGCTTAAAACTTAAAAGAGATTTAAGATGCAGAAAGCTTATCTGAAAAATGGGAGCTGCACATATCCATTCCATATACAGAACGTGCTGTGTGACTTCTTTATTTAATTAATCGTCTAGGAAAAGGCTTCTGAATCTTGGATGGAACATCCGATGGAAGTGTAAAACCTCAGTTAAAGCAATCCTTTCATAAGTAGTATCAAATAACAATACTTTGACTTGTCAAATCTGTTACACATGTCTTAAGATTACCTCAAAGACAGCTTTGCTGGAAAAAATGCTGCAGCTGCCAAGGCAAGCACTCAGCAGTCAGGAGTAGCAGGACTCATCTCACATAATATTAGACACCTACCATTCTAGGCCTCAGTTTGAGTTAGTCACCTTGGATTCACTTTCTTGTCAGCAGGGAAAATTTTTCAGGAAGAAATTGATCTGACCAGCTACAGACGTTTACATCTGGGTGAGGTACAGTATGCACTAAAAAAGCCCATTACTCTCCACCAGCTATAACACATCCTTAAAATAACCAACTCCAACCATATCCATGAAGTCCAAACGCAGGTGGCATGCATAGCCTTATACATACAAATCATGCATACAGTCTTACATATATGCACTGCAACTCAGTCTTTAATTTGCATTTCCACAAGATGCTGCTGCTTTTGGCACATGGATGGTGCTCATTACCAGAGGGCTCTTTTGTTCTCATTCTTCCATGAGTGGTCCCATGTATCATTGACTGCTCACCATCCAAACCCCATCCTGATAATGCAGATTTATTTATTTCCCTCACAGACTCTTTCATTGTGCATTTATTATAGTATATTAGTGCATTAGAAATATAAATGAGTTTATCCTTCCAATATCCCCAAAAGATGAGAGGATGTCACCATTCTTGTTTTGAGTGTTAGGAACCAAGGCGCAGGCACAAAGGTGAAAACTACCAAATATCAACTAACTGTGAATGCCCTGAGAAAGCTAGGATCTGATTTCAAATACAATGGTCCTTCAGAAGCATCCAAAGCAGGATCCCACTTGGTCCCAGTTGTGACAAGCACATGGCACCCCAGCAAACCTGGTCTCAACTTGGACACTCAGAAAGAAGGAAACAGACCCTAAATGTCTGTGGAAAATGGCACTCTATGAATAGCCCAGCAACACATCTGCCTTGCTCATGTTTTGGTTCTGTCATCTGTGCCTGTCCATATTTTACAGTCCTGCTCCTATCATCACCTACTATCACTATCTCTTGGGTACTACCCTAACTCCAATACTATTACCACAGTTCTCCAGACTCCTGCTTTTGTCTCCTTGTCTTACAGCTCTTCTAACTTCTGCTGTTCCTTAATTCCAGCAAATTTTCTTGCTTACTGCTAACATGACAGCAGAGATCACAGGATAAATAACTCTCGTGCCCAATATTACAAATACGGGGCAACTCTGCTGCCCTGGCCTGCAGCACACAGTATTGTATGGGGCTGGCAAGAGGAGGCAGCAGGAGTTGGGGCATGCTCAGTCCTTCAGATAACTTCATCACTAACTCATCTGCAAGGACGTATATCTGGACCAAGTCTGGGCAAATCTTCATAAGGACAGCAGAAAGGCCACTGTGAGCACTGTAAACACGCATGAAGTTCTCACAGCTGTTTCCCAGTGAAATGGTTGCAAGTTGCTGGGGCTATATTTCTTTGAACATAGGCAAAATGATCTATTTTTCTACAAAGGAATCATCTGGATTCAACTTAGCCAAAACATTATAGGGAGAAAAAGAAAACAGATCATGGCAAAAAAAACCCTAATGAAAAATTTCAAATTCAAGCTTTAAGTTTACAGCAAAAACATTCAAGGGATAGTAATGTTTGTATCTATTTCTCCACTGCCCTTGCTCTTCTACAACCGTCTTAAATCTCTTAAATTATTTTTTTATATGGAATACCTCCGGTTTGAAAAAACACTACCGTGTATGTGTGCAGGAGGACTGAAGAGACACCAGCTCCCATCAACCCTCATGAAGATCACTTGGGAAGTGTGGGAAGTGAGGAAAATGAGGATGCTGTTGCAGCACTACAGAGCTCTGGCTGGTGCACCCCAATTCACAGCGTCTTTTCCCCCATCTTTGGTTAGTAACACAAGAACTTGCCACTCCTGGACAGCCCATATAGCAGTTTATCATGATGCTCCAAAAAGCACTAATCAGAAGTAGCCGGTTTTCACCACAAGCTCCTTCAGCTGCCCTCCAGCCCACTCTGACTGCATGACTGTGCCACATGCCAAAACTCGGTCCCAGTTGTTTGGACAGCCAGTCAGGGGTAGCTTTCAATGCATTTGTATATTTTTGGTTGTCATTACAATGGTCTGCCATTGAATGGAGCCTGGCTGTGCTGCCAACAACCTGCCAGAGGAGTCTTTGCAAGAACTCACACTTAGAAAGATCAAAAGGAAAATCTTTGTTCTCACTGAAGAGCAAGAAGAATTACTGGAGCATGCTATTATGATATTTATTTATTTTTAATTGTGTTTAAGCCAACTTGGGTTGTGCTGTTGGCTTGTCAGCCACTAGTAATACAGAGCTAAGAACAAACACATCAGAAAAACTGATCAGAAATGAGAATACTCTTTTTTTGTGTGTTAGGGTTATTTTAGCATTACAGTGATTTTCCAGCACATACTGGATCATTTAAAAAATAGTCTTGGTCTGAAATGGAAAAGTGTATGAGTGAAATAGTTATCTGAAAAGTGCACGCATGCAATACTCAAAGACGTGTATATGCAGAACTGTTTGGAAGTAATTTTCTGAACTATGGACTACTCTTTAACTGGAAATAAGGCAACAGATGATGCACCTAAAATTTGCAGCAGAGATTTAGCTCTTTAACTGCACCTTGTAATTACTTACTGTGCCACGCTCTATAAAGTTCAGGAATAATAGCTTTTTCCTCTGAGTCAAGTAGTCATGAATGCTTACAGGACTGGCTCACCAGTGGATATTGCAGTCATTCACCTCACTCCTTGGGTTATGTGAATTTAATACTTACCCTCACTGTGTTCCTCACTCAGTGCAGTGTTCCCAGCTTGGCTAGTTAACTTTGTCTTATTAAAACAAGAAAAGGTACTGAAAGCCTGACAAATGCTTCCACCTTTACTGGAACTTAGCTCACCTAAAATATGGCAATTCTAGCTTCTTTAACCTTCTAGTGATCCCTTGCTCCAGAGAGTAAAGGCAGCAATCACAGAGGCATGAGCAGCAGAATTAGTACTGACTCATTATCTATAATCAGATTTTTCTCACTTCTACAAGGAGAACTGCACAAATTTTTGGTCCATTTCTCTCCTATGTAAGACCTCTTCAGCCTTTTGGTGTGTAAACTACCTGCTACCACAGCTCATTCTGTAACTGGGGACTAAATAATCCTTTTTCCTTTATTTTTTAATGCTATAGACATTTCAGCAGTGCACAGCTTAATCCGTTAGCATGGTTTGACAATGTACTGCAGCTGTCAGAACAATGCCTTCTTTTAAATTAGGAATGGGATTTTCAAAAATATATCTATTATTTAGGAATTGAGTCCCAATTTCAAATTTTTCTCATTCACTGTGCAATAAGGAATTCATTCCTTTTGCAAATCTACTTCCTACTTACAGCATTCTTGAAAAAGACAAGACAACATGAATATGATGTCCCTCAGCTTCCAGATATCTTAGTCAACTAACTTGAACTTAAGATGTCTGATCTCCCTCCTTGGCAGCTGATGGTGAGAAAGAGGTGATTTTTCATTCCATACATCTCAGACTGCAGATGGGTTAGAGCTGCATTCAAGATATGCTGACTTATATATGGACTACTCAAATGAAACTGATTGCCTCTTGACTAGCTGCCTAATTTTGCATTACTAAAATTGAATGAGTACAAATACCATCCCTTTACTTCTTATACAGTCAGAGGAAAGAAACCTCCCAAGAGTTCTTTAAATGGCAGCTTAGTTCCATCAGATGGGGACTCACTCAGTCATAGAAGGTTGCCTGCACTGTAGATGCTTACATCTCAGCAGACCATCACAGGTTCATTTTACAGTTAATGGAGAGAAACGGGTAGGTGTGTGGCACAGTTCCACCCAACCTGGTATGGATACCTACAAGGTCTGTCTTCCACAATGTTCATTAAAGATTATGAAATATGAGCCTTACAAGAGAGCAGAGTTCCAGTTCCTGCTTCTAACACAGCCAGTTTCTCAACGGCGCCCACGGAAATCTGTTCATTTATCTTGTTTATTTCTCTGAGCAAATTCAGAGCAGGAAAGGTTCCTGCCACTCTGATCTAAAGGGCCAGTTTACACAGGATCATATAATCTAGACTATATTCTGTGCATATCAGCAGTGGCTCCTGTGACATCTGATTTCAGCCAATACCTGGAAACAGTACCATCCAAACCCACTTTGTGAATACTCATCTCACAGTTTTCCCTTGGTAGCTGTAATACTCACCATAGTCACAGAGCACTACTAACAACAGATTTGAAAAATCTTTCAACATCTGTTTCATTCTGACCAGTGAGATCCCAGGTCCTTTTACTCCTCATGTCCTTCTTCAGCTCCAAAGTGCAGGCACTTTTTCCAACACCACCTGAAAGTTTACAAATTACAGCTGTATTGACTTTACTTTGTAAAATACAAGAAGGAAGGCATCTCACCAATAAGCAAAAAACCCAGGCTATTAAACAACACTTATCTTCCAGTTACTTAACAGTTACTAATTCTGTATCAATGAATTTGAATAAGCATAACTACAATTCACTGTACAATAAATTTTCCCTCCAGAAATGTCATCTCCTGGGCCAGAATAACAAAGACAGGTCACAACAATTTACCTTTGCACTGCAGTAACTGCTGCTGTGCATGTCTTATTTTAAGATCGAGACTCCCGGCAGCAAAATAACAAATATTTTATACAAAATGTAACTCTGACTTCGGCACATACAGATATTGAAGATTGGTTGCTGCTACAGAATTCCTATCACTGTCAACTGCTTTCAAGCATGTGAGAGATTTAGAAAACTACCATTTTGGTCCTCAAACTGCCCTATTATTCAGTAATATACTTAGTTATCTATAACTACCTTCTATGTCATTCAGACTGATCAGATGGAGCAGGTGCTAACTACCACTTTTTCCTCCATCATTTTTTAAGCTTTTATACTCTGTAGCCTTAGTAAAGAAAAAAAAAAAAAAAAAA
>NDXB01018804.1:0-28394 GCA_002631895.1 Agapornis roseicollis | reverse complement strand
TTTTTTAACCTGGAGGCTTAATAAAAAAAAAAAAAAAAAAAAAAGTTCTTTTTGGTAAATTTCATGATTTTATGTCCATGTGCTTTAAACTAGTTTTTATGGGTCTTGTAACAATCATATAAAACAGGTTGGAAGCACAATGGTAGCAGCAAAACCAATAGTTTGCTTCAGAAACAGAAATAGGGGAAAATCTAAAAAGAGAAGATCTACCTCAGGGGAACCATTCTCAAAATACAAGAATTGCTCTTTTGTATTGCACAGGAGCAGCAGCATGTCAGTCCCACTTTGCTCATCGTCACGCAAACATGCAAGAAAGTTCTTGTTCCATTAAGTTTACAACCTAATTTTATGAGAAAAACCTGGCACTGGAGCAGGCGGGAGTTAGAAGCGAACAAAACCACAGAGCATAAAGGCAAAATGTAGGAAGCGGGTATGGCAAAGATGTCTTTAGGAATCACAAATGAAATGTTTCAACAATTACATTGCTAGACCTGTAGAACTAAAAGGCAGCAGATGTGTCACTTGAAAGCTTTTTAAACTGTTCTCTGTTCCAAGTGGCTGGAGAGAATAATTTCTAAGAAAAGACTAACAGCATGGCTTTGCTCAGTAGAAGCCCATTACAATAATAGCTGTACATATCCGAAGGGAATAATCATCATCCGATCCAGGAACTTGACAAGGCTCCAAAAAGCATTAGATAGGGACAGTGATACCGCCACCACCCAGAATTTCACTTGATATGCCACAAATTACAGGAAGACAAATCTTATGCCTCAAGACAGGGCGGCCTGCTAGCAGAGGGCGGTGACAAACCAGCCTGCCTCCCAGGGTACCAGCAGCGGGCACATCGTTCCTGTCCTGTGTCGCTACTAATCACTCATCAGTTAGTCAAAGCAAAGAATCAAAGTGGTCAAAGAAATAAAAGCAGATTCATTTAAAAAAGACAGTAATTGTGATAGATGCCTTGCCCTCTAGCGTAACTGCTCAAGGAAAACAGCACAAATTATGCAGCATTGCTGTACACTGCCCTGAAATAAAGAGGGGAAAAAATGCTTTGTGGGCCACAACCATGATTGTGCTGAATGACTTAATGGGTCCTTTCCATTTCAACCTTCCCAGCTGTGTATTTTTCAAATGACTTTTACAAATACTTCTTTCAGAGCATCACAAACTGACAGGTGAAATTCAAATAATCCTAATCTCAGACTAATGAGTGACACATTGCAGAGAGGAAATGAAGCTATGGATGGGAGAATAAATCCTCGGGAAGAAAGAAAAAAGCCTGTGTGGGAGAGTACTCTTGAGATTGTTGCCTTACATCTTAATTTGCACATCAGCCTGACCGAGGGAAAAGCAACATGGTTCATGAGACAGGGCGCCGGTGGGAGGCACAGGAGACCCGACTCCTGTTGTGATTCCTACTGTCGCCAGACATACCATGTCAGCAGACTGCAGCATTAATCTGCTCCCCTCTTTCCCATCCCATCTCCCCGCTCCGTGTTTATAATACAGGCTTTTTAGGACAGAGACTCTTTCTAACCAAGCCTGCAGACAGAGCCCAGTGCCAGGGCCCTTGGGTGTTTTGGTAATGCTGATCATTTGTCAGACCAAAACCTCCTTACCTCTGTGTTATCTTGGCTTGCTTGGGAAAAGAACTTCCGTGAGCACTGCAGGCAACACCCAGGCTAGAACTGGAGTATTTGAACCAGTACCAAAACTAACTTTCAATGACTGAGATCAGGTACCTCTGGAAGCCTAGCCCGGGGCCACTTCACCCTCCACAAGCCTCTGCATCCTTGCATTGCAGAGGGAGCCCTCCCACCTCTCATACAGCTATTTCTGTAGCTGCAACACAGCCCTGTCTTTGAACAAAGCTGATTAAGGTGCCTCCACAAAGGCTCCCGGTGCTTTTGCACCTTTGCTAGCTCAATTCTGATAGCAGTTTTGAATGCAAGAATTGCTGCTCTGTTTCTGGCGTAATATTTCTACACACGCCCCTTCACCCCTCCTTCCCTGCAGGTTTGTTCCTCTTCCCTCCTTCAATTTCCCCTCTTTTCACCTCAGTTTTGGACAGGCCTTACACTGACTTCTAAGCTCAGTTCAGACTTCTCCCCTCTCCTCTTAGCCCTCCCTAAGCCAACTTCTTTCTAGACTTCTTCTCATTCTTAGGTCTTCAGAACTCTCCACATCTTTGCCTCCTGCCCTCTGCTCTATTATCCTTCTACTTTCCATACATAAAATTTTGCTTTTCAAGGCAGACAGTACAGCTTAAATGGTTTCTGCTCTATTCAGATCTTCTGCCTCAAGTTCATTAACTTAGCGAGATGAAAAATGATTGACCAGAGAAGGCTATCAGACTTTGAATAATTGGCTTTTTTAATTTATTGCTCTTGTGGACAAGCATGAACTGAGGCTTTATTGTGTGAGACGCAGCAGAAGCACAGCAACATAAAAAGATGCTTTCTTCTTCCAAGAGATGGTGTAATGGGCTTATTGGAAGTGGAAAGCTTCCTCTCCAAAGGGAATTAGAAATGACAGATGAGGAGGGGATAAGCCATAAAACACCTTGGAATTGAAGACCAAGAGGCTTGTGTGTAAAGCAAATGACACAGGAAAACTCCCAAGTCCCTGCTCTGCAACAGATTTTCCTGTGCAGTCTTGGTCACACCACTTAGTTTTCCTGTGTTGTAGCTCTCTTCTGGAAACAGTACGTCGCTACCTTGTATGAACAAATCCATCATGAACTGCGAGGCTTTACAGGCACCACAGTGCCAGGAACTGCGCAAGAACCAAACACGACAATTTCATTTACAGTATTTTTTGCAAATGAAGTAACAGGATAAGTTATAGATACTACCAGAGTCACATATATTAACCTATTTAAAGAACATCACTATTTCTGTACATCAGTAAAATCAAAGTATTTCAGTTTTATAAACAAAACAAACCACCCACTGAAGCAACAACAAAGCACAAGCCAACTGAATGTATGATTCCCAGTACTTTTTGCAGCAGCATCCAAGGCCACAGAGCAGACATGGCATTTCACAAACCAGCCACCCTTCCGAGCACTGTCACCTGCTGATTTAGCACAGCTAACCAGTTACCAGCTTCATAAGCTACAACAGTATAGCTTTGAGCAGCTACTCCCCCTCATAAGGGAGATGAGAGGCAAATGAGACCTGCAGTTAAGAAAGGGCCATCAGGAATAAATCAGCTCTCCATAACAAGCAGAGAGTTTAATGAGAACACAAACTCACAGCACTCAAAACCTCTGTGCTCTGGAGCCTCATTCACAGGCAAATGCCACTGATGGATCTCACATTTTGCCCAAGCCACTGGTACCCTCAGTCCTCCTCCTCTTTGCAAATCCCTGGCAAGAGCCAAGCCCTCCCTTGTCCTAGCTCCATTCTCCTTCAGGAATCAGGGAAAGGCCTGTCCTTGCTCAACTCTCCTTGACCCCCAGGCCCCACAGCTCCAGGGGACCAACCACAGCACATAATTCCTCAACATGACTTGTGGTACATGTAATGACAAGGCAGGAGAAGGGCTCAGGGAAGGAGTAAGTGCAGGGTTCAGGTTGAGGACTGATCCTTTGGGATCCAGCCTGCATCCTGCCCAAGCAGCTGCACCTACCCCAGTAACCAGCCCTGGTCTGGAGTGACGCTGACAAAAAAATAGTTATTTATTGGAATTTAAAGCAAGCAAAATGTTGTTGGAATGTAAAGGAACAAAAAAATCCCAGCTGAAAACCAGCTTCCTTAATAGCTGTCCATTAGTAAACATTTTACAGTCACATTTGCAACCTGTATTTGCACAATTCTGGCTATGCATGAGGCTGACAGTAAAATAGGCTAGAGATGGAGAAGCCTGAAAGTCCCTAAACCCTCCCTACATTTCACTTGAGGGATGCCAAGCAGCATGAACAGCAAAGAGAAATGTGCATCTGCAATGTTTCCACAAATTTAGGATAATTTATCTGTGTGGCAGGAAAGAGATTAATTATTTTCAACCAGCGTTTGCATACTGCAATGGGATTAGGCAGCTATTGAAGTGTTACCACCTGCTGGGAATTTCAGAGCTTCCCATATAATCCTCCCCCTTTCACATTGAAGGGAGCACCTCAGGTGTGCATCACATTTTATCAAAATCTAATCACTGCTGACCACTCAGAGTGGCCAGGGCCAAAAATATTCCAGTTCCAGGAAGATACCGACTTGAGCAATACAAGTCTGTATGTGATGCCTGCCACAGCAGGGGACTTAGAGCTGACATCCTCAAAGACATCCTTCATCCTTATTTACACATCAGACAATTTTACATTGTTATCAGATAATGGCTTTATTAAAATTATGCATCTAAATTCACTCGGCTGAAACTGACAGCACCAGATCCTCTGTGTGCAAGAGGAAACTAAATAAATTCCCAGTAAAGCCTATTTTCATCAACGTTTGGGGTCAGGTCTCACAAAATTCTGGGATTTCTCAGCTCCTTTTGATATCAGTTGAGCAATTCAAGAGCTAGCTGGCCAGCAACATCTGTCCTTGAAACCTAAGGACTACAGTAGACTGCATATAAGGGCGAGATTTACTTTGGAAAATGTACAGTGAAAATAAGTTTATTAAGCATAGGAGATTTGGGAAGGTGTCCAAGCAATAATAAATAATGAATGCAAAGAATTAAATATATTAGATCATTCCCTTATGGCATAAGGGTTGGAATGCAGTCATCCATTCTTTCCTTTCCCCTTTAGATATTTTGTTTAAATGCGTATGTTGTTCACTGTTTCTGGAATTCCCCTGTTAGTGGGGTTATCTTAAAGACCACAGGATGGGGAATATACACTGCACAGCTGAAATAATTAGAAATACATTTGAGAAGCAGGTCTGAAATATCACAAAGTATCAGGACTGAAAAGAGAACCGGGAAGCTGTCTCCTATGCTTTATACTGATTTTGTCGTATACCCACACGGTTTCATCTCGTCTAGCGACTCGTACAAAGTAGAAATCACTAAACGTACGGAAGCACTCTAAAATTCATGCTACTTATCACAGACTCGGAGCGACAAACCCAGTACAACTACTCTAGGTGCCAGTGCTACCTGCACTACGGAGTGCCACAGCACCCGGGCTGCCAGGCGGGACGGTCTCTGCTTCACGGGGATCGCCTCGGCGAAGGACAGATCCACAGCCAGGACCTGACCTCACACGGTGTCTGTAAGCACTCCGGTACCGAGCCTCACGGCCACCCCACCGCGGTCCCTCCCGCACCCCTCACATCGACCAACGGGCTGTCCCCCGCCTGCGCCGGCTGCGCTCCGTGCCGCCGCACGCCCCACAGCCCGCCCGAGCCCCGCGGCTCCAGCCCCTCGTCACCCTCAGCCAGGCCAGGGATCCCCGCCCTGCCGCCGGGGGAAGCTGCGGCCGGGCCGCGGGCACTCGGTTCTCCTCCGCCGCCCCGCGCTCACCTCCACGCCGCTGCCCTGCGCGGGCGGAGCAGCCGCCGCACTGGCGCCGCCGGCGGGACGGGGCTGAACGGGATCCTTCCCTCGGAGGAAACGCCGCCGGGGCTGGCCCTGGACAGGCGAGCGCTGCTCCCTCACTCCCTCACCTCCGGCGGCCGGGGGAGGGTTAAATGGCGGCGCAGCGCGGCCCGGCGCGGCTGTCAGGGCGGCTGTCAGCGGGACGCGGGGCGGCGGCGGGCGCCGTGCGAGGGGAGCCCGCGCCCCTGGCGGCGAGGCCCGGCGAGGCGCTGCCCAACCCTGCCCTGCTCTGCCCTGCCCAGCCTTGCCCCGCCGGGGCCGCCCTCGCCCGGCCGCCGCCTGGGTGTGGTGGTCCCTGTGGGACAGGGGCCCGCGGGGGTACGCGGCAGCCCTGGGAGGGAGGGAGGGAGGCGCCGGGGTCACCTGCAGAACCGCCGGCTCCCGGCCAGCCCCGGTGGAGGCTCCGCCGTACCCCGGTCTCCAGCAGTGCTTTAAGCGGCGCGGTGCGGTTTGTGTGGCCCCGGGGTGAGAAGTCATGGACTCCCGCAGCACAAGAGGGACGTGGAACTGCTCAAGTGAGTCAGAGAAAGGCCACAAATTTGAGCAGGGGGCTGGAGAATCTCTCCTGGGAAGCCAGGCTGAGGGAGCTGGGCTTGTTCAACCCGCAGAAGAGAAGGCTCTGGGGATACCTTAAAGCAGCTTCCAGTGCTAAAGGGGCCAACAAGAAATGAGGAGGGGGACTTCTTACAAGGGTGTGGAGTGAGGGAACAAGGGGGAATGGCTTTAAACTGGAAGAGGGGAGACTTAGATTAGATACTAGGAAGAAGTTCTTTACACTGAGGTTGGTGAGGCACTGGCACAGGTGGCCCACAGAAGCTGTGGATGCCACATCCCTGGCAGTGTTCAAGGCTGGCTTGCATGGGGCTTTGAGCAACCTGATCTGGTGAAAGGTGTCCCTGCCCATGGCACGGGGGTTGTAAGTGGATGATCTTTAAGGTCCCTTCCAATCCAAACCATGCTTTGATTCTACAATAATATAATTCTGTGAAGAAGCTGGAGATCCATGGTGTGAATTGAGGCAACACCAGGGAGGCAGGCCAGACCTTCAAACCTGCCCAACCTGCTGTTTCTCCAGAGGTGCATGGAGAATCCACCTTTTACACCTCTCCACAAGCTTCCTTTATGTCAGTAGAGAGTTCTCGCCATAAAACCCTGCTGCGTGCTGGTAAAAGCATCCCTCCATGCATGAGTTTGCACACTGATGTTGAGCCAGGTGTTGGTGTTGGTTGTTGTCTCATGAAGAGAGCAGCAGGCAAACAGGAGGCCACTTACCCAAGCTAACTTGCAGCAGTGAAGATGGGGCATCATATGATCATCAACAGCAAAGAGCAGTACCACCTCCTTAAGGTGCCCATCTGCAACCCCAGAAGTCACGCATGCATGGGTATTTGTCATGTCCGGTGTGTGTGGATAACATTCAGGGACTGTTGTGACAGGATAAAGCTATCCTCTTGCAGAAAGATTTCTTGGAAAAAAGAAAAAAAAACAAACCCTTTCTATCTGTTTTTATGCAACAGACTCATCCCTTTATCTCAAACTGTGGTTAAATTTATTTCCCTGACATGGAGTCTGTGATTTAAATGCAGACCGATGGATACCCACGCACCCACAAAGCTACAAAAGGTCTTCAAGAGGCATTGAAGTCAGCCAGTACTGTGTGTAATGCATCTTCCTGCTTCCCCTAATCCATCTAGAGCAAGCGTGGGCATGAGGTGGAGGCCCAAGAGGAAGTAATTGTTGACTTTTAGTGTTCAAATTAAAACCAAACCGAAACATTGTTCCTGGTTAACTTGTATCATACAGATGACCAAGAAAATACAACTTCCACACAAGTATTCACCTGAATGCTGAGCCTGAGCAGCCAATTAGGGTTGTTGTCTGCCCTAGCCCCCTGTTGTCCCCAACCTTCTCGCTGTCACTTAGCTCTGATCAACCTGTGCTAAAACCCTTTTCCATATGCTGGCCTGGGTCTGCTGTGGCTAAAGCCTTGCAGGCATGCTGCCATCTGGAGCAGCATCAAAAACCTTCCGGAAAGAAAGATAAACACTTGCTGAGGAAATCAGACTCTATTCTGGACAGCAAAAAGTGGAGTATTGATGTTTCACAAAGATATTCCAGGCTGTTTTAAAACATTTTCATTTGAACAGCCAGATTCCTAATACTATCATAGAATCACAGAATGATTTGGGTGGGAAGGGACCTTAAAGATCAACCCCCTGCCATGCACAGGGACACCTTCCACCAGACGAGGTAGCTTCAAGCCCTACCCAACCTGGCCTGGAACACTGCAAGGGATGGGGCAGCCACAGCTTCTCTGGGCAACCTGTGCCAGGGCCTCACCACCCTCACAGGGAAGAACTTCTTCCTTATATCTAAGCTAAATCTCCGTATTTCAGTTTAAAGCCATTCCCCCTTATCCAGTTGCCACCTCGTAGAAAGCCCCTCTCCAGATTTCTTGTAGGCCCCCTTTAGGTACTGGAAGTCTGTTTTGTTTTAATGGAGGCATGCCCAGTTTTAACTCACCTTTTTGTGCCTGTAAGATGTTTGCTTGGCTTTTTGGAAGTGAAGGGATACACACGTGCGTGTGCGTCCAGTCTAGTAAGTGAAGGTCACTGCATTTTGCCATCAGCCACTTGCAGCTACATGACCTCACAGAGATGTAGCTCAGCCCTTCCTTTGAATGCCAAAGAGCTTCCCGTGCCTGGTCCTGGTCTGTGTGACTGGTCTCACAGCAAGGATTCAGCTCCAGGCAGTGCCACCATGGAGGTACACAGACATACAGGTGCTAAGTCATGTCAGGAGCTCATTTCACAAGGATCATGTGAGGTGCCAGCTGACACAGTGGATGTGCCATGGTACTGGGTTTGTTTTGGGTGAAACAGGTAGTAAGTCATGTGTCATGATAAAATAATACTGTAAGATTACAGATGACCGGAAATTCAGAGCAGAGGAATTGGTGGTGAATGGGTCCCTGCTCCACAATGTCTGCTGAAGTCCCAGGGCTGGAAGTCCAGTCTCACTTGCTGCCTACATTTGACATCTGAAAAATCCCATTTTGGTGAGTGCACTGTCAGGCTTTTTTCCCCTCTTAAAGATTTAATCACTAAGGAAAAATAAAAAGTCATTCCTCTAGCAATGCAGTGGGGACAGTAAAGAGATCCACACAGCAGGAGAGAGCCTGGAACATGTGGCAAGATATTTTACTCATATCGCAGTATTTTGCGCTTACTATACTGCCTTAGATCCAGTGGCCTTGGAGTATTTTATGAGTTATGAGAGATCTTGGTCTTTTTTTCTTGCTTCTGAAGGAAAAGATTTTGTCTTAATTTTTCCACCAGTGTAAACTGATTTGCTAAGATTATGCTGAAATTGTAAAGCCAGAAACAAAACGGGAGACTGCAGCTCAGGTCACTGCATACCCCCTGTGCTGCCTTTTAGACACATCTTGCCCTTGTGTCAACACTTCCAACAGGGGACAGAGTCCAAAAAATACTGATTAAAAAACACAAGTCACCTCTATGATTACATGACAGGAATTGAAAAGACCCCAGATAACAGGAGGATGAGCACGGGATAAATACATAAAGCTACGTTATTAAACCCTTTGAAGCACACTGGATTATGTTTGCACATAACACACCTGCTGTGATGCTAAGGACTAGGATCTGTCTTTGTTAATGTGCCATCCAGATTTCATCAGGAACATATTTTTCATTAAAATACCTCAGAGGAGCTGGTCTGTGAGGCATCTGGCTAGCAGCAGATGAAATGCTGGGTTCCTGGCCATTGAAGTTGGTCTCCCTGGAGAGTGAGAAACTAATAACAGAAGGGACAGGAGAAAGAGGGAGCAGATGAATACTCATTTAGCCCACAACCACAACACTGAGAGCAAAATGAATTTGGACACCAAAGGATAGAAAGTGTGACCTTTAGTTGCTATCTGTAACACCAGCCACCAGTGTGATGAACAAGCGGGAGCATGCAGACAGATCCCACCTGAGCACAGACCCTGTTAACCACTGCACTGAGGTGGCTGCATGGCTGAAATGATAACAGCAGCTGTGACAGGAAGGTCAGGCAGGGAAAAGCATCTCAGCCCCTGAAAATGGGAATACCTATTTCCCAGATGCTGACAGCTGCGCAGAAAGCACTTGTACATGTAGTGATGGGCAGTGTCTGAGGGTGTGCGCAGCTGCACCGTGCTTAACCAGGCTACAGCAGCCACATTAAATCATAGAATCACAGACCGGTTTGGGTTGGAAGGACCTTAAAGCTTATCCAGTTCCAACCCCCCTGCCATGGGCAGAGACACCTTCCACTAGAGCAGGTTGCCCCAAGCCCCATCCGACCTGGCCTTGAGCACTGCCAAGGATGGGGCAACCACAGCTTCTCTGGGGAACCTGTTCCGGTGTTTCTCCACCCTCTCAGTGAAGAACTTCTTCCTAATATCTAATCTAAATCCACACTCTTTCAATCCAAAGGCATTTCCCCTTGTCCAATCCCTACACACCCTTGTAAAAAGCCCATCTCTAGTTTTCTTGTAGGTCCCCTGGGACCTGTAGGTACTGGGAAGCTGCTTTAAGGTCCCCCCAAAAGGTGTCTCTGAAGCTTTGTCCCAACTCCAGCCATGAGCTTAAACTGATCTGCCTGATTTTACCCAAAGCAAATTAAAGGTATTTATCTGATGAGCACCACTAGATTGGCTGTGTTGGTGGTTTTCAGTGGGCATAAGGTGATGTGCTGGTTTGTGGCTCTTTCCTCCCTGCTAGCACAGTTGGATTGAGAAGAAAATGTCTTTTTTTCCCCCCATTGGCATAAACCCAACATCGTGTAGTAGCACATATTGTCTGTGGACCACCAGGTGTGAGAGCAGAACGGCTGGCTACCAAATTCCCTCTCTGCTCTGCATAGGAGGGAGAGATGTGACATTGTGTGTGATTTATATCTGTGCAAAATATGTTAAAAGTCTCCTCTTGCTGATATTAAAATAACCTCAAGCTTCCTCACAGGAGCAGTAATAATATCCTGACTCAGAAAGAGAACTCTGCAAGCAGGAGAAATCTCTATTTGCCCTCAAAAACACTGCAGAGAAGAATTAATTGTGAAACCCCCAAAGTAGTGTTGGCTGGGATACAAGCTAGCCATCTGCAATGAAAAAGGTGAGGGTCAAACCAGTCATATAAATATTTGGTGCTTTAGGGGGAAGCTTCTGCAAGCTGGAAACAGGGAGAAACTAAAATGTGTCCTTTTAGAAATGATACCTCTGCATTGTTCAAGAGCATTTTGTATCCTACCAAAAAAGAAAAAAAGGTTGCACTGGCTGAAAACCCTACAGTCTTGACTGGAGAACTGACAAGAATAACGATAATTTAACTACAGAAGACATTTAAATTAATAAACATAAGTGGAAAAAAGGTAAAATCGTCAGGAATTGGTGGAAATAAAACTGGTGAAGAACTTAAGATCTGCAGCCATTGATGTTGAGGGATAAAGGTTTTTCTGATTTTAATATGTATTTGAAAACAAAGAGTGGCAGCTATTCTGCCAGTTTACTGCTATGTGACAGATTTGACTTGTCAATTGGAATGCAAAAGAAACACAGATGTTCAATAATATTTCTGTTCTGCTTTGGGGTGCAAAGCAGATGATAGAGCCATATTATGGGTGGGTAACAGAATACTTTCTGTTCCAGTGCAAGCCTGAGGATGGAAAATAAGAGCAGCTCCATTTAAATAACTTAGAATCAACAGCTCTGGGTAAACGCAAATCCATCAATTTGTAATACTCTTTTTCCAATCAGTCAGTCTGGAGATGATGTGGAGGCTTCCGCCCAGTGGATGAATGCTTGTTTGTGGGAAGTGTTATTGGCACATGGATAGAAGGGATACAGGATGGACAAGCTTATAATAAAAAGGGAGAGAACCATCACCACTTAACAAGGGTTGGTCCCCCGGTGGGTGGAAGATTGGTGGCAAATGTGTTTTAGATAGAGTCACAAGTTTGTTGAATAAAGGTAGCAGTGTTCATGTAATAATACTTTACATTTCCACAGAACATTTGGTTTGCTAACCCCTGACATTTCCACCAGGGACACTTCTGCGAATTTAGCCCAGCATGCATTGAAATGATTAAATATTGACTAATTGGTCTCAAAATGTCCTTTTAATGTGTCACCTTCATGCAGGACACATTTACCAAAAGATTTAAGCATGGATTAGGCGTTAGCAATTTAAAATTTTTATCAGAGACCTAAAAGAAGATGTAACATCCTCACTGCTCAAGATTTCGGGTCACACAAATTGGGGGAATGGTAAGTCCTGAAGACAGATCACAGAGCACTCTCTGAGTAAGCTGGGCTTTAGCAAACAATACATATTCTAATACAGCTCCCATAAAATTACATACCTGGGAACAAAGACTGCAGGACATGCTTTACAGGATGTGCAGCTCCCTCCTGAGTACTCATTACTTTACAAAGATCTGGAGATCATACTGAACTGTTAGGTAGTTTGAGCTCCCGTTGCCACATCAGTTGGTTCGTGCTGCTACCCACAGATTTTGAGCTGAGAAAGATGTCACCTTACTTTTACAAGTTTTGGCAACATCCCACCTGAAAGTATTATGACCAAGCACAAGAAGTATGACCAAGTTGATATGAGGAAACACAAAACTTGTAGAAAAATTGGGGAGAGAGTAGCTACCCTTAATATGTTGTCAAAATAAAGAGATGATCAAGTAAAATTCATTTGTAACTGTGAGAAATAGTCACACAACTGTAGCACAAAGAACAATGCCTGAGGAAGCAAACCTGCAGGAAAGCATCTGTAAGCTGCTGGGGAAGCTGCAGGGCAGCTGAATCAGCAGCCCTGAGTCCTTCCATCAAAACTGTTGGCTAATAACCCCACGGTGGCTCACGCTTAAGACAAGACTAGCTTCGAACACCCACTGGGAAGCCAGGCTGCAGCGCACTTAGCCTAGCACAGGTTTACAGGAGACCACCCTCAAACCCCACTTTCCCTCTTCATTGAGATGCCCACAGGAGTGAGAGTTCAGCGGATATAGGACAAGAGAAGATGGCCTCAGATTGCACCAGGTAAGGTTTAGATTGGAAAAATTTCTTCACCAAAAGTGTTGTCAAACACTGGAACAGGCTGCCCAGGGAAGTGGAATCACCATCCCTGGGGGTACTTAAGACATGTAGATGTGGCATTCAGGGACATGGTTTAGTGGTGGGCATGGCAGTGCTGGGTTTGACAGGATCTTAAAGGTCTTTTCAAACCTAACCAATTCTACGATCTAAGTGGCATTTGTGTCTAAGCTGTGTGGATGGGGAGTGGACTGAGCCCAAACATAGGTTCAAGCACATGTTTGATAGTATGGCATGGAGTCTGTATGTGAAGGCTGCAAGTATAAAACCAGAGGACACAAATTACCTCTGCAACCAATATTTTTACAATAGCTTTTTTTTTGGTCCAGTGATGGTGTTAGGAATTTAAGGTTATGAGATAGCAGTGGAAAACTCTGTGAAGAGCAGAAAATAGAACAGTGTGGTGGGCAGAACTCCAAATGATTTATCTGTTTAAAAACAGTTACATTTCAGGACACCTGGCATGAAGGGAACTCACCTGTGATAGAGGACTTCTTAAATATAAGGTCCAGCAACTAGAAGCTGAAGGTAACCAAACTCTGATGACATACACTGAAAACATTGTTACAACAGGTAAGAGTCATTGGAATAATTTGCCCCAAGCTGCAGTGGGATTTCCCTGCAGTTGCAGTCTCTTCTTGTTCCCACAAGAGGAATTCTACTTCAAACACAAATGAAGCAAGGGAAGCCCTACAGCTTCTGTTACCCGAAAGGTCAAGCAAGATGGTCATAATAGTCTCATCTGGCCTTGTAAGCTATAAATAGGTCATAGTCCTAGTGGAAAAAAAAATTACCCTTATCTCCGGCTTTCCCAAAACACTGTGGAAAAAACAATAGGAATGCAGAAAGATCAAAAACAGTCCCTTTGCAACAGTTGTGCCTAGTTCCATTTTTCTACTAATGAGGGCAAAACATTCTGTGATCTGGTTCCATAACATCTTTTAAGCTCTTTCTTTGTGCTGTCAGATCTGAGCCATACCCACTGCAGCCACTTTCAGAGCTGTTAACTAGTCAGTGTTAGATAATTACAACAAAGGTTGGGTTTGAGGTTGGTGGGAGTCTTCCCATTCTCATTTAATGGGTTGCTCAAACCACAGTATCTTTGCAATTTAAGGACATGTTTCAAATTGTCCATCCAATGTGAAGTGAAACTCGGGGGATTTACACCACACACACACAACTGCTGAGTCTGGCTGGAAGAACAGACATTTCTCATGCACCGTGTCAAATACTGTTTTAGGAAACATTTGAAAAGAATTCTACCTGCATGAAGTGAATCATTAAATAGCCACAGTACAAATGCCATACCAACAACAGACACAAATTTATTCCATGCCTTTATTGTTCTTTGCAAAAAGAAAGTACTTCACACAGCATGTATCCTCCTGCAAATTGTTTGGGTAAAAGAAAATAACAACTCCTGGCTTTGAGTTTCTGTGAGTGTTCTGCATATATGAAGCAAAGAACACAGGAGCACCACTTCCTTTGACTTAAAAAAATACAGTGCAATAGCATTTAGATTGTATCAGTTCTTCCCTTTACTTGCGCCCTGAGCTAATTTTAATGATTTTGGGGCTT
Source organism: Agapornis roseicollis (assembly GCA_002631895.1). Classification (NCBI taxonomy): domain Eukaryota; kingdom Metazoa; phylum Chordata; class Aves; order Psittaciformes; family Psittacidae; genus Agapornis; species Agapornis roseicollis. The sequence goes on along the minus strand of NDXB01018804.1, from coordinate 14,125 downwards.
TGAGCAACCTGGTCTACTGAAACCCCCCATGGCAGGGGGCTGGAACTAGATGATCTTTAAGGTTTCTTCCAACCCAAACCATTCTGTGATTCTATGATAATTCATCATCAGCCAAGTGAAACCCTCCAAATACATAAAATACTTCAAATTGAACAAAATAATGCAGAATGTCTAAATAATTTGAGCCTTATAGTTAGAGCAGGACTGGATTCACAGAAGTACTGACTATTCCAGCCTAGAACTTGCTGCTCATCATTGCTGTGAGCATGGCAGAGCAGGGTTTAGTCTGCTCTTTCATCAGTGGGAATATGAAATCATGGCATTCCAGTGGGAAAGCAGGAGACCTATGATCCTAGCTCATCTTTGTTCTGCAGCAGGGGTATGAAGCAGGGTGGTTTCTGTCAGATCTACTTCTCACTAGTCTGTGCTGACTAGCAGGCTAGGGGGTGTTCTGAAGTTTCCTCTCTCACTCCTGAAGTTGTTGTGTTTTGGTGTTTGGTTTGTTTTGGGGGTGTTTTAGTATTTGAATAATACTTTAATTCTCAACCACAAAGCAAAATGACTCTCATGCCTGCTGGGCAGGTTGACACTTGGGCCTCCGCTCCAGAAAGTATTGGAGTATTTCCTTCAAATAAAGACCAATGTTGCCAACAGACACGCACAGAGTATCTCCTCAGCATGGGTACTTGCAGCTCATTCTTGGGAGAACAGAAAATAGCTGAGGTCTTCCCAGCAGAAGATGACCTAGAACTACAGTGCCTTGTATTTCCTGTGGATGCCTGACGCATGAGAATTAGGATGAAACAGGAGCAGCTAGAATAGGAGAAGCAACATAATTGACAGAATCTAGCTCAAAAAAAAACCAACCCAAGCCACTGGAGAGGGGTTCCTCTGAAAGAAAGCAGTGATTGTCAATCAAATCCACTTATGATTTTGAATCAGCCATTCCTGCCCTTTCAGTGGGTATTTTGAAGCCTCCTGGGCTTAAGGAAGCAGGAACTTCAACTGTCGGCAACAGGCTCCCACTGGTTCCCACTGCTGCTCTCGTGAATTTGGTGACAATACTGCACTGATCTTACAAGCAGTGCAGTCAGGCCCTTTGGACAAACTGTCAAAGTCTGGTTAAAAGAACTGAGCATTGAAGAGTTTAACTATCTATATGCAGCCAATAGTGATTATTAAAGATACACTTCTGAAGACTTCCAACTACACATACAGACATACATATCTTGAAGAGGAAATACAGTTTGCACTGCAGAAATATGGTTCAGATTAGATCCATGTTTCCACAGGCTGAATATCATTTTCCTGAAAACACAGGCAAAGGAGAAATGGAAAAGGTTTTATAGGTCCCTTCCAATGCCAGAGGGGTTGAAACTAGATGACCCTTAGGTCCTTTCCAACCCTAACTATTCTATATGATTACTGTGCAGTGCTCTTTTCCTATCAGAGGTGTAAGAAGGCTTGTGTTTTCACATGAAAAATGTAATTATCATCCAAGACTGCTCCATAAAAAAACCCAAACAAGTACTTTTTGAACAGACCTTTGTTACAAACCTCTCTTCAAAGGACTGTGTAATTGGGCAGCCCTGGCAAAAGGAGATAACGTTCAAGATATACTAATACAGATACTCTAGGAATAATCAAAACATGAAAGGTTCGTATAGACACCACCTGTATTTCACTAGAATGATCTCTATTTTCCTCTCTCCTTTCATCTTGCTTTGAGACAGTCAACAGATTTTTTTGTGTGTAGTACCAGTGGAAACAGGTCTTGGCAATGACAGCTTCAGTGTGAGGTACCATACACCCATAAACATGTCACTCCATTTGTTTGCCAAACAACTGGCTCTCAGTATGGTATCACAGATAGGATAGCTGTTGTCCTCCAGCTGGGAAAACGTGTCAAACACCTTTCCAGTGTTAGCACAGGAGACATGCTTGGCTCACTTGGACTGGTTCCCTTGTGAAACCTGTGCTTGAGTAGACCTCAGTGGTTTTGTGATTCTGGCTGGGATGGGTCATAGGCTGCTCAGCAATTGAACCAGGGCATTCTAATTACATTTAATGCTGCCTTTTAATCTGAAATCAAAACTGTCTTGTACCATTTTAGGTACAAAATGAGGCAGCAAAAACATGACATGCTTTAAAAACCTGCCCCACGCAACCACCAGATTTTAATGTGTAAAGATTTTAAAGTTCCCCAAAATATGTAGGACAAAAAACCAAACAACAAAAAAAAAAACCAAACCCAACAGAACAGTCTATTTAAAAAAATCTTTTCATTTTTATTACTTTCTAGTAGTCATTTTCTCACATGTATATATTTCAATTCTAAACCAGCTATACAATTTACCTCTCAGATTTCTTCCCTGTAGAAAAAAAAGCCAAAGTCAAGGACAAATCTTGGGAAAGAAAAGCTGGAAAAAGTACCATCATTCTAAATAGGCTGTATTATTATTGCTTAATTAAGATAATGAAATGCTCAGGGTTGGAGCAACAGAGGCTGGCAGCTTTCACTTGGCATCTCCTTTCTGGTTTTGTTCTTTCCACAGAAGACATGCCCCCTTGTGGGGAGAGGTTCAGGCCCATACACCACTGGTCTCCCTCTACAGGTTTGGGTATCAGGTTGTCACAAACCAGCTTTTTTCTTCTGAATTTCTCACTTTTCAGTCTCTTTATGCTTGGGGTACCGCACACAGGTCTCTTCTGTGGGTTGTGGGGAGGATGAAGAAAAGCAGCAAGCCACAAGGCTCTTGAGGAGATGATACGAGGTGGCTAACACAGTAAGAATAGTGTGGAACTTGTTCCTTCAATTTTGTCAAATACCTTAGTTTTAGCACCTCCATAAAACAGAGGAAAGCTGCCCTAAAGTCAAACTGTATAAACATGCATTTGCTCATGACAAGGGTAGGAGGACACAATTCCCTGGATCTAAATGAGCATCCTACAACCCAAAGTCATCATCACTGAAGGGATCTCTGCACTGAACTCCTCACTGGCAGGCTCTTAATCCTTGTCTAAGCTGTGGTAACACTGAAGTGGTTCTGAAAGGATGTACAGGCTCTTTAAAGCCTTTCTCCTCCTTTTTTTGTAGTATCAATTTGGCCACTGTGACCACGTGCAGTTATCTATGTGCCGTCTTGCCCACACCCTGCATTAATTTTGTTATTTATTAAAGCTGGTCACTTCAAAATGCCAAAAATGTAAGTGACGTGGATAGTGAACATCCACTTACCGTTATTACCATGACAACAGATCTTCAAGTAAAGTAACAACTCCACTGGAGTTATGAAAACTGAGACTATCAAATTGCATTCAGTGTGAACACAGGGTGAGGAATACCAAACAATATGATACCTCATGACTATTAAACACAGGGTGATAGTCTTCTTCCTCCCTTCAATATTGAGAGTATATTAATTTTCATATATAAGTAAGCCAACTGTCTCTCCAAAACATATAAAGGCTGATGAAACAAACAAATGATCTTTCAATACAAGTAGAAAATAAAACCCAAGTACATTAAAGAACGGAGTCTAGTAGAGTGACAGGAGGCTACTTTGCTCCACTACGTAAAGACAGAGAAAGGGCACCAAAGTGCACCATAATGAGCCAGGAAGGAAGATGGCAAGGGAAGAGAAGGGAGGAAGTCTGTGCTAACAATGCTTCTATCTGAGCTATTAGCATAAGACATGACAAAACAAACACTGTGTTTTCTAGATTCATGTAACATAGGATAATCTGTCCAGCAGCAGGTTCCTTCTGTCTCAAAGTACAAGAACTCCAAGGTCCTCTTTTAGAAAACTGTTCATCACTTCAGGAAGAAGGGATTATTCCACACTGGTTTTGTTCCTTATGCCACAGTACACATCAAAGTCACTTATCACTATGGATACATCTGTCTAATTTGTTGCTCTAGACATAAACAAACTAGGGTATGCAGTAACCTGTTTTTTGGGTGCTGACCCTCATGGCAGACTATAGCAATATTCTTTTCACTTGTGTGAAATCTTCATCTGACTTTCCTTAATGAGAAACTACAGAACACATCAAACAAAACTTGAAACATGAGCTAGCTGGCTCGAGACAATACACATGCTTCTGACTGAGTGATTCCTATTTCCTTTCAGTTCCATGTAAGAGGATTCATCACTTGAAATACCTGAGAACTGCAAAGCATTACAATGTTCACCACTGGTGCAGTTGACTAACAAAAGAACAAATGTAAAGTCAGTTGCTGGAAGGGTTCTGCCCTCTGCTCACTTGCTAAACCATTACACAACAAATTGTAGACAAACTGCATTAGCTTTGTGTCAGAAATAAATTGGGGTAGAATCTCAAGCCTTCCACTGAATCATCTCTGCAAAGATGGCCCATCTTTTCAGCAAGAAGCAGCCTAGAGAAAGCAAAAGAAGACAGGTTGTATTACTGGAGGACAACATAGTAGTGAAGGTACTAAACACAGCAGTTATTACCTACCTTTCTTTGGCTAAGAGAACAGACATCCCCACCAGCTTTGCAAACTCATCAGCTGTGAGAGAACCTTTTTCAGACACCTATTAAAAACAAATACACAAATAAAAAACCTGTGGTATTAAAAGAACAGTCAAATTCTCTCAGCTCCTGAATCAGGTCTAGCCTTGTACAGTGATAAACTGGTAGCAAACCACTTGTGGAGACAAGTGGTTTGTTTGCATTTTTAAAAAGTACAAATAATTATGAGTATTTCTCCTTACAAATACCTCTTTTTGTGTCCTGGGAAAACTGCCAAGTATAAAAAAAGAATGTAGACAAGAGTTAAATCTGTAAAAAAATAAATCACAAAAAACTCAAATAATTTTTTAAGATACTTTGGGACAAAATGAAAAGAAAAACCCAAATAGCTCAGACAGCAGTGTACTGTCACAGCCAGTATTTACACAGCCCAACTGTACTAAGTGATTCTGCAAACAGTAAAGCCTAAATGAGAAATAAAAGACCTATCCAGGACAGATCACCAATTCAGAAATTTAAGTCATCCCAGATGGAAGTGCAGAATTTTGAGTTTCATGGGATTTAAAATATTCCTACTGCCTATAGAAAAATGACCAAACCGCAGTACTCCATCTGATATCACAGCATACTACAGGGCACAGTAAGAGCCACCATCACATCCAGTTGACACAAAAGATAACTGTTTTTTCAGCCCTGGAACTCAAAACTTTGGCATCATTGTTTCAGCCAGGATAGTTAATGCATGTTAAAATCACAGACTCATTCGGGTTGGAAGGGACCTTAAAGATCATCCAGTTCCAGCCCCCTATCATGGGCAGGGACACCTTCCACTAGACAAGGCTGCTCAAAGCCCTGTACAACCTGGCCGTGAACATTGCCAGGGATGGGGCAGCCACAGATTCTCTGGGCAACCTGTGCCAGTGCCTCACCACCCTCACAGTAAAGAACTTCTTAACACCTCATCTATTTCAACCTTTTTTTTTCAGTTTAAAACCACAAAGATTACACGGGCAGTATTAAAATATTAGGTATGAAGTCTAGTCTTACTGCTACTGCATTGAATTTCACTGATAAACATGTTTTCTTACCCTACAAATCAATAATTCTTCCATTTCTCCATTGCTCCAGATTCAAGCAGACTTGTAAATCCAGATGAAGTTGCCATTTCCTGCTTCCCATCTAACTTCATGGGGAGGAGTCTATTCTGCATCATTCTCAACAATAGTCTTTTTACAGAAACTCAGATTAAATTAGTCCCAACTTGAGATATTATGAAGCTATGTGATCACATCTGGGTAATGGAAGTCAGCTATTCAATTTAATATGCATATGGGTGATTACCTTTCCTTCCTAAACCACTGCTCTTGTCAAGGGTGACTTTGGTTCCTTTGACCTCCTTTCTTCACCAGCTGCTCAAAACCTCTCTTCTGTCTGAAAGCCTGTGACTTCCTTTCATTTCTTCTCAGAAATTTCATGTTATTGTACATGATACATTAAGCACCAGGTGCTTTTGCCCACAAGTCTGATCTCCTCTTCCCTTTCTCTTATAGGCTAGCCTTCCTCACTCAAAGCCTTTCCCTTACATTTTTCTATGGAGTCAAAGTTTTATATTATGAAAATAAAAGAAAAAAGGCACTTCAGTAATAAATCCACCATCTGTTGCTTTTTGCTTTTGACCTTATTTGTTATCAAAAAAAGGTTTTTCCCTTCCTTTCAAAGAGATAAGCACTCTTACTGAAGGCAAATTAATTAGAAACCAAAACTAATCAGAAAAATAACCCAACTAAAATGGTTTAAGTGTTTTTCTGTCAATATAAGAAAATAAACTGAAAGGACTAACATACATGGAAAGATTTCAGTTTTGATAACTTAGGATGGAATCTTTTAGACAGCTACACACATTTCTCTCATCTAAAAATCTTTTTGATGAGAGAAAGCTATATGGTAACAATTACACAAAACACACTGAAGAGTCTACCTCATGTATCATGTGAAAAAGTGTCTGTGATAGCTCTATTTTATCTCGACTGCCCAAGTCAAAGTAGTGTTTGACTTTGATGTTTAACTTTGGATACACTGAATCAGCCTTTACTCAGCTTTATGAAAAACAAAAAAAATACATCCCACTGTAAAAGACACAGGAAAATGCATCAAATAATGGACTTTATGGATGGACTAATGGACAATACGTCCATGGACAATATGTCCATTAGTCCACAGATAATGGACTAATGGACAAATGCAGGACTTTAAAGAGTTCAGAGGTAGCAAGATCACAAAGGTTTACCTCACCAAGCAATTTATACTATTTTTCCCTTAAGCTTAATTATATACGTGCCACTCTCTGAGTGCTCTTCACAGCAGCAAACTCAGTATAAGATGTTACACATACAATGTGCTCTTTTATGAAATAAACCCAAGCTAAACAAGATTTAAGAGCTACTTTCACTGCCTACAAGCACACTGTGTACAGTCCGAAGTCCACTTCTGTTAAATTAAGCGCTTAATACATGCCATAGATTCATCCTACAGCACAAAATATTTAAAGGAAGGCTGAAGGTTAGGGAAGTTTGAAAAGAGATGGAAAAATGATTTATCCCTCGAGGAGAAAGCAATGACTTCAGATTATTGCCCGCACAGCACTTTGAAGATGAAAAGTGCTATTTTAGTATTACTGTTAGATTTGGAAGTGGAATATTTTGTATTTCGAAACCTCAAAAGGAAATCCTGTACCTTAAGTTTTTATACCTAATGTGTTTAAATTTCCCCAGCATGGTCAGAACACTTAAGGAAATGAAGGACACTTACTGTCTCTAAAGCAGAAGCTACCATTTCCTCTTCATTATGAGACTGGAGTTCAATCACCATTACACCACTGTCAAATATCCGAAGTCTAAAATCCAAAGAGAAAGTCAAAGTATCTAAAAAACCCTGCTCACATCACCTATGGTCACATTTCTAACACACCCACATCTATAACCACATTACAAAAGGAAAACAAACACAAAAAAAACACCTCTGTAAAATTAACTTAACATTAGAAATTATCTTTAAAAAGCCTACAGAGACTGAAAAGAGCAGAGCACATGCTTAGTAAACACTTGTCCCAGTCTGAAAAAACTATATTGGAAGTGAAAAGAATACTGCCTACCTAGCAAAGTAAACCACAGTTAAAAATTCATATTTTAGTGTAGAAAGGATGATGGAGCATACAGCAGCATTCTCTCAGCAAAGCGTAACTTTACTTAAAAAAGACAAAAGAAATCTACTGCTCATCGAAACACCACAGTCTGCCTTGAAGAGTGCCATGTTTTTATAAATACATCTGTAAAGCTTTACCTTAGTGGTAGTTTCAGTGACTCCAGCATCTTACAAGCATTTACTAAATCTTCTGGTGACAGCAACTATTAAAACAGTTAAAATGTACTTACTCACAGCTTTCATTTCAAGTATATACCATAACACCAAAACAAACACTTTTAGTAACTACAGCTATAAAACAGACCAGGCTACACAATACTGTTAGTTTTCTTTCTTTATATTGTGCAGTCTATTTTCTTGGCTTCTATGTTCTTTTCTGTTTCCTTACTATGTGTTCTGTAATAATCCTTCTTGCCCTGTTCACAGAAAAAAATTGATCTATTTTGCAAAAACTGCAAACATTCACCATTCTTTAGTATTCTCCGTCCTTCCAGTTTTCTTTTACAATAAAGATGGATTTTCCCTTTTATATGGTATTACAAAAAGCAGCATACGTTATAACAATTTGCAGAGGATACATATACGTTCCATGGAAGTAGGATAAGGGAAAAAGGTAAAAACCCCTAAGTTTAATAAAGGGCTGATCACTTCATGGTGTTAGACAGGTAGTGTGAGCAATTGGTAGGGAACATTTTGACCCTTTTTCTTTAATTACCTTATCACTAAAGTGTACTTTACAAAATATTTAGTAAACGTAATTTCTCACCTCTAATCCTCGTGCACGATTTACCAGACAGTACACTTCTGTAAGTGACATGATCCCTCCTCGCTCCTGTGTTAAGCACAAGACTGGTAAGAGAAATAGCATTAATCTCATAAACACAGCATCTCAACTTGCATTTGACTGACTGAACAGGTAAAACAGAGGAGCTCATTGATAGGCCTTAATGAAAAAAAACTCCCCAGGCAATACCACTTATTTCTGCTGTGTGAGGTAAGTTGTTCATGATACATCTTCCTGTAATCATTTTAAAATGCAAACCACTGATACTTTTACCCAGAGAATGTGAATTACGTTGTTTTTAAAACAAAGAATCAATCTCAGGAATAAGGAATTTCAATATATTAAAACAATCAATCAATTTACTGTTTTTTACTTTTCAGACACAGTTTTCTGTTCTCATCACAGTAGGCAGCACACAGCTTTTGCAAGAATACTGTAACATCTATGCTTTTTAGCTGACATATAGCCCTGTAAATTGTAACATGAAATCTAGCTTTTTGGTGAGACTCCTGAATTCTGTAATAGCTTCAGATCAATTAAAATATGAGATATTACTAAGGTGGGGTAACTTACGTCGTAGCTCTGTGCTACATTTGCAAAATGTGTAGTTTTTAAGGAGTTTAAAGACTGACAACTTCTATTTTCCAAGTCAGTGTTGTTTCACTCTTTCTTTAAAAAAGTAATATTCTGCAGCAACGGCTGAAATCAGGGCTGTTCAAACAGGAGGACTGCTAGTATGATTTTCTGAATATCACTGATACTTTGCAAATTAGAACTTGAGTTGCCGTTACTCCAAAGAAAAATTTTTACTTACATTTAAGCTTTCTTATTCTGAAAGAGGATATATACTCCTTTCATAAATGCTGAGTATGAGGCTGTGCCACTAAATCTGGGGCTTAAAAAAGAGGCACAGTACTACATTCAAAACACATTTCTATCAAAATTTAGCAACATATGGAAAATGCTGGTGCAATATTGGGTACTTTACCTCCAATGGTGTCTGCAGTATTCCAGCCAGTTGCTTTGCCAGTTGCATGTGGTACTGTGTACCAGATCCATATGTTTCTCTAGTAACTGGATTAGCTATACCCATACTCAGTAGATAGGACTTGAACCTGATAGTCTAAACAAACAAATAAGTTTAAAAGTACATCACCTAATGAATGATTCTGGTTTTTAAAAGTCTTTGGTTTCATTAATATCAGACAGTTTTAATGAATAAATCCATTCATTTTACTACCAATAAAGCCAATTACTAGCAAAGAGAAGGCAAGACTTAATACAATTTCTTCTTGACCAGCAGAGCTCAAAAATACAAAAATTTACACAAAGGCAATAAAATCTTTACTTTTTAAAAGGGGTCACAAGACAAGCTAACACTAAACAAGTAAATCCCTTTTACTTGGTGTAGAATTAAATCAGAAAAAAAAACCATCATGAAGTGGTCTTTATTAACATTACACGTATTAAATGGATAGCTTTTTGCTTTGCATAGAAACACTTCTGTTGACTTTAAAAACAAACTTCATTTACCTCATCTTCAGTGATATCACCTTGTTTTTCTTTAATCTTATTAGCTATTGACTTGGATAACTCCACCATTTCCTTAGCCTATTAAGAAAGACATATGGATAAGTCAACTTTCAGCTCGACAGTGAAAAACATGCTTAAAACTATGAAAACAAGCATAAATCTACTTGGGTAAGTGGCATATGCTATACCTTCTCCATTAGTTTGCTGAGATCCTCAAAAGCCTGAAATGAAAAGCAGACAATGCAAATCAGTACAATTACAAGATTCAGCTTCATGGATCCAGCCTTTGTTCACCTATCCAAGCTATTTGTAAATATTATATATAATTGCTTGATATGTCTGTGTATATCAGGTTTTAACATCAAAATGATACAATCCATAAACAGCAAAGAATGCAGAGAAGAAGCAAGCAATCACACACTTTTCTAGTATGTGAACACTAGTTCAATATGAAGTCCATATGATGAGAAGGAACAACAATAACTGAGGCCCAGAAAAGATTAAACTGTTCAAGTTTATTATGCTTTCCTAAAGTTGGGGGAAGGTTTCTTGATGGTGGTGGTAAGTTTTCTTCGAAGAGTTAACCCCCTCTCAGGGAGATCTATTGTTTCTGGCCAGCAGCAAGCCAGCTACAGAAGTACTCCTCCTGACAAGACAATTTTCCTCTCATCAGTAGATGTTACTAAATTAGTAAGAAACCGTAATTTCACATGAGCAAGGAAGAGGGTATATGCTTTAACATGTATGCATGCTTAGCTGAAGAGACAAATCTCTGAAAATGTGTGGCAACACCTCTTCATTTAAAAGTGCCACACACTTTGGCAGTGGTGCTACCACAATAAACAAAAAACAGTTCAAAAATTAAATAAGGTCCACGAGACAAACATCAGATTTAAATAAATTAAGATAAAAACTAGATAAAAAACATCCTCTGAAAACTCTAGTTGTCGGATCTAAAACCAAAACGCCTCTCAGAGCAAGGGAAAATTATTTAAACAAAACAACTTTTTTCCAATCCAAGAAAACTTCCGTTTCCAAAATAAAAAAAATGGCAATGAACTGGACACCTACCATAAGACCACAGTTATATCAAGTCTATTAAGCTTAGTAAAGTGCTATGGTTTCAAATGCAACAATTCTACAAGTCACAAAAGGCATTTTCAGGCTTAAATAAAACATACTTTAAAAACAAGCTGAAGGCATACTGAAATTCAAAAGTTTTAGTAATGAAAACCAGCTAGCATTAAAAAATTCATGTTAAGAAAAAAAGAAGAGTTAGCAACTATATTAAAAGCAACTCCCTCGCAAACTCAGCAACACAAATTTAGCCTTCTCACCAACTTCTCTCAAATACATGACAACATGCCCAGTGAAACCACTGGGAGAGATTCCTGAGCCTCTTCTGCTAAAGTCTGCCTGACAGCAGCACCCAGCTCCTCCAGCCACAAGTAAAGAAGTTAGAGTATGTCAAAGGACCAGAGATACATCTAGCTTCCCGCCATTGCTTCTCATTCAGAGATACATCTAGCTTCCTGCCATTGCTTCTATCAGAGTCCTAGCTTATTCTGTCTGATGCCATACTGGAAAGACACATTTTAGCAGAGCGTGTAGGAAGACTCAATTGTTCCCATCTATATTTAGGTGCCTTACTTAGTAGCTTATTGGTCTGAGACTCAACATACGAAGAAAGGGAGATGCTTCCAAGAATGTACAAGGCTGCTTTTCATCTGAACCCCCTTCCTAATGATGCCACTGTTTCTCTACTAACTGGAGAAGTTTAGCCTCTTAACACTTGGCACCTAAGCTAGCTATCCAAAATTCAGTGGGACAAGCCTATGTCCAAGGTGAGAACAGAAAATATACCACTGTATAACAATAACCTACCACTATCAGAACAAAAGCTCCTCTTTGGAACATTTTTTCTTACTTCCTAATCTACCAAATTCCATCATTTACTGTAGAGTTCCCCATCTCTAATGTAAAACAAAGTCTTTCTACTGTGCTTATATAAGGTATCAACAAAATGTTTTCTAACAAGGCTTTTCCCAGCTTATTTCTAATCTCTATAACCTGCATGAAAACATCACTCATCAAAAGAGCCCTTGATTTAGCTAAATAAACAGCACTCTGTGTCTAACTCCTCCTCTGCCTGAGTCACCGAGGGCAGGCCTGGAAACAAAGGGGAATGTGCACACACCTAACAGGAACTTCCTCAGATAAACAAAAGGCTAAAGAACTGGATTCTTATCAGCAGTGAACAGCAGATGCAGGAAGCCTTTTCCTGGAAGCCAGGGCACCATTTTTTAAATTAAGTCATTTATAACATTTAAAGCTGGAGGAAGGCAGGATTTTACAAGTCATGGTTTTCCTCCGTTCATAGAACACATATAAATGGATTTCTTTTACTTTCTGACAAAGCTACTAAAGGAAAAAATAACCAGACAATACCTTTTGAACTATATACACATGCAAGTAGCTACAATACCTTTTGAACTACACACAGAACTTCATTCATTACATTTCTCATAAACAGAAAGGAAAAAGTTTAATGCTACCAGTATCTGAAACAGCACACAGCCTGCAAAGGTGCTATAATTTTCATCCATATCAGATCAATGAATGCCTTTTTCATTGTGGCATACTGAAACCCATAATTAGATGATCTTAACATCCTTTCCAATCCTAACTATTCTATGATTCTATGAAAATGAACCTGTTGCATGCAGTTATGAGTATTCTGCATCAATCTCTACTACCAAGACAGAATCAGCCTATTTTTGAAGGATATTGCTCGCTGGTATATATGAAGACATTAATTGCCTATTGTCCATCAGTATTGGTATCTGGAATTCAACTACTGTGCTGTTTTCTGGGGAAAAGGATGGGCTCCACCTAGCCCAGGTGTTTCACAAAGACACTTGTAACATCTTGCTGATGCCTGGACTGTAGAACAAGTTACGGTAACTGTAAGACTAAACCTAACATTTAAAACCTGAATATATATATATAATATTAAAACCTAACTTCAACACAGTTACGTGCAGGCACTTGGATCAGCGTATTCTTCTTAACAGATATTAAATTTTCAATTGAAACCAAAATTTGCTATAAAAAAACCCAAACTCGTAATAGCCTCTTTCTGCACATGCCTTTGTGTCCTGTTTTTCTTGATGAAAAGTTAGAATCATAGAATCACAGAATTGTTAGGGTTGGAAAGGACCTTAAGATCATCTAGTTCCAATCCCCCTGCCACTCACACTAAACCATGCCATGCAAGACTTCATCCAACCTGGTCTTGAACACTGCCAGCGATGGAGCATTCAGAACTTCCCTGGGCAACCCATTCCAGTGCCTCACCACCCTCACAGGAAAGAATTTCTTCCTTATACCAAATCTAAACCTTCCCTGTTTAAGTTTGAACCCGTTACCCCTTGTCCTGTCACTGCAGTCCCTAATGAAGAGTCCCTCCCCAGCATCCCTATAGGCCCCCTTCAGATACTGGAAGGTTGCTATGAGGTCTCCNTGCAGTGCAGTCCCTAATGAAGAGTCCCTCCCCAGCATCCCTATAGGCCCCCTTCAGATACTGGAAGGTTGCTATGAGGTCTCCATGCAGCCTTCTCTTCTTCAGGCTACAGTCCCAACTCTCTCAGCCTGTCTTCATACAGGAGGTGCTCCAGTCCCCTCATCATCCTCGTGGCCCTCCTCTGAACTTGTTCCAACACTTCCATGTCCTTTTTACGTTGAGGACACCAGAACTGCACACAACACTGCAAGTGAGGTCTCACGAGAGCAGAGTAGAGGGGCAGGATCACCTCCTTCAACCTGCTGGTCACGCTGCTTTTGATGCAGCCCAGGATACGGTTGGCTTTCTGGGCCATGAGCACACACTGCAGTTGGCTCATGTTCATTTTCTCATCGACCACCACCCCCAGGTCCTTCTCTGCAAGGCTGCTCTGAATCTCCTCTTTTCTCAACCTGTAGCTGTGCCTGGGATTGCTCTGACCCAGGTGTAGAACCTTGCACTTGGCATGGTTAAACTTCATGTGCCTGGCATCAGCCCACCTCACAAGCGTGTCGAGGTCCCTCTGGATGGCATTCCTTCCCTCCAGC
>NDXB01018802.1:15325-36236 GCA_002631895.1 Agapornis roseicollis | reverse complement strand
GGGGGGGAAGAGTACTTCAAAGAAGAATAAAAATCCTCCTACTTTGTACCCGCCTTAACCAGTTAGTATGTATTATTTATCATCCTCACCTCACTTGTGCATTACTCTAAGCATGTAACACTCATTCAATTTAGCTTTTCAGTTTGGTCAGTCTGCTAGGAAGAAGTTATCTTGCCTTCACCTTCTCTAGCCCTCTTCTGAACGTAAATACAGTGTGACTGCTAATTTGTTGATTTATACAAAGTTTAATCCACTAGAGTCATAAAATATTAAAGGAATCTTTCACCAGTAAATTTACAGCTAAATAAAATCATAGCTCTCAAGACTGCAGGAAACTAGAGTGACATTTTATTGCCTGAAATGCATTTTCTGATTCAGTGAGGTGGACTGGCATGGGCAGCTTGCTTAGCTCAACCGCAACGTACACAGTGTGCTTGGCTGGTATCTTCCTGAGAGAGAGGATTTGTTCCCTTATTTAACAGAATGAAGCAGCTAATGCCTTCAACTCATCTTTTATTGTTACTACTAAATAATTGCAATGAATGAGCAGACAGTTTCCACTATAATTAATGCAAAATAAGGAAGAGAAAAACCTGAACTGGTGCAAGATGGAAACTTTGCTGACTTTGGTTGAAGAGATCCCCAAGCACCCTGCAAAACACTGAAATGAGATCTCTCCTTCCTCCTTCCAATTAACAGCTAATGGAGTTGGTATCTATGTCTACTACAAACTGAAGAATATGGTGTAAATACCCAAAAGACTAGAGAAAGGATATTGAGTTTCCTACAGCACATTTCCAAACACTGTATCTGTTAGTGAATAATTTGCTGCTACCCAAAGTCCAGGCAGCACATCTTGATGACAAAAATCAAAAGGCAACAGAAGGTCTGGGTAACAAGTATTTTTGGAGATGCAGTCCTTTAAATACCTAAAAATAAGATTAAAGAATGAGTCAAATATCTGTATTTGTTGTAACAAATTATTCAAATATGAGAGGAAAATATTAGAGAGTGTAAGCTCCATGAACATTAAAATATGCAGATTATCAATGGGAAAACTAACAGCTTATATTTGTAAAGATATTTATTGAACAGTCTACTTTTAAAAATGGTTATTTTCAATAACATATGTGATTCCTAAGAGAACAAAATCTTTTTATAACAAGTGTATTTCAGGTTGGAATCAGAGTTGTTCCTAAGCAGGATTTGGAGACCCTTACTGACAAAGTTAAAAATGATTAAAGATTTTAAATCTCCATGTGTGGTTTTCTAGATACCATCATAGCACAGCTTCGCTGCTTTTCAGCCTACAAGGCAAAACAACCAGCCCTTGAAGAAGACCAATTAAAAACCAGTCCTACAAATCCTGTCCTTTCTATGCAATTTCCAGAATCTGGCAGTTTCTGAATCCCCAAGCTTTGCAGTATTGCAGAGAATCTGTTCAAAGTTTGCCTGCGTTGCTCCAGATAATCTCTTTGATGTAACAAAACCAAATCACAAAACAGAGATCTGGTCTCTCTGAGGCTTTTTAAAAAGGGGATTAAAAAATTACCATCTTTAGCTGCTCTTCTAATCGCAAGCCTGTATCTAAAGGAATAATCTCCCTTGTCTCTTCATCACAGAAACAAGAGTGTTTCCTTAAGGATATAGCTCCATGGGTATAATCTGATTTACAACGGAGATCACTCAAAACGCAGGCACTAGGGATTATTTAACCACACTCTCATCTCATCATCAGGCTTGGGATTGTCTAATGAAAATAGACCTCATTTCAAGCTCCATAATGTATTATTTTCAATAGTTAGTTCAACTCATTACTGACCCATAGGAAATCATATTGTTAAACTGAGATATTTGGGGTTTATACAGATGTTCAAATGTAGCATATAAAGCCTGTTTTTTCCTTCCATCTTGAGATTTTCCTGTTCTCTTCCTGTACTCTGGTGTTTCTGTACCCATCACATGGTAAGCAATGTGTCAGCTGGTAAGGTCAGCTATATCGCTTCTTAAAACTGAGTTTCTCACTATGCTTTCTTCTGGTGCATCTTTTAAAATCTGCACAGTTTAACCATCATCCTCCTGCAGGTCTGCAAGCCGGCTCTATTGCCTGCCACATTAGGTTAATTTATCACCATTCACTTCCCTCTCAGACCTTGCCTCTTTTCATAACAAATGTTTCTATAAGCTCTTTTCCTTCTCGTAAACCAGCACAGGAACTTGCCATACTTTCTGCAAACCTCAGTATGGCATCAGATGTAGCTCTGAATTCAGCTCCTGGCTAAACTCTTCCTGCTTAAGCCACAAACCCTGGGCCAGCACCCCTCTGCTCTTGCCTTCATGAGTTGCTGCAAATATGAGTAAACCCAATTCCACCCTTATATGATTCCATACTCCTCCCAGATGCAAGGTTTTCATTAACCCTAAAATCATCTCCACTTAAGTTAATGACAGTTCACACTCTTGGAGGGCCCAGCCATAGGTGTATGTACAGGGGATGCCAACATGTTATTTCAGACACTTCAGCTACCTACAGAGAGGTCTGATATGTGGCAGTGAAATTGCCAATACATACCTTATGATTCAGTCCTCAGCTGCTGAGAATCCTGAAACTGTTTGGAACTCTCAGGAATTCAGCTGCAGACTGACACATGCTTCAAGCACCACCTGCTGCTATCAGTGTTTTCCTTGTGCTTTTCCTTCAACCAGTGATATAACTTGGTATTTTTAATTGAAGCCTTCCTTTTCTACTACCACAGCCACAGCCTGGTTAGACACCACTTCAATCATGCTACCAGCACCTACTTACATACAATATTGCAGCAAAGATGGTTGGAGCATCCATCATTTGGGTTTCTTCCAATGGGATTTATCCACCAAAAAACTATCTTGGTTTATATGTTGCAGACTTTACACCTGCAGCTCTGTTTTGGCATGCCCCTTGTACATTTAATATTCATTCCTTTCACTCTTATCCTTACAGTTGTTGAGTTTATAAATCGTAATCTGTCTCTCTGGCATGGGGAGGTTGTACTGTGCTAAAACATGAGATTGGAAAAAAGCTTTAATGCAGGGATAAGGATTAATCATAGTTACCAAAGCTCCTTTTTACAATGGATAGCAACAAAGCATACACACACACACGGCAGTTAAAATTTAAACTGCACTACTAGATTACTTTCCCCATTTATATATAAATTATGCATCTAAACAGAAGTGTTAATAATTTAAGTTATTAAGTTGCTCAGCTAACATTAGATCTTAATTAGCCTTTAGTATATCTGTAAAGTATAAATAGGTTGATTAGTACACGCAAATTTATTGTATGTCTTTTCAGCTCTTAGCATAAAGTGAAAAATCGGGTTTTGCTCCCCTGGGGAGTTCAGGTATCCCAATCACTGTGTAAAGCTGGAATTCTGTTGTTACGTTCTCTTACAGGCAACAAACAGGAAAGAACAAAAAGAAATATTTAAACAAACTCAGAATTTGACAGGTAACAGGATTTGGCCATGCTCTGGGCTTTCACTGTGAAACATGCTCTGAATGAGCAAAGTGAAGATTTACTGCCATGGAACTAGCTGCAAGGAAATATTCTGGGGAAATACAGTGTGTTACAGCCGAATCAGAAACAGGACTCCAAGTTCATTAATGATGATTGGGAAATAATGATGATGGGAATCAATAATGATGATCAACCAATAATGATGATAGGAAAAAGGCACTGATCTAAAAACTAGAAAAGTGTTTTAAAAGGTACTTCTTTCACTTTCACAAACACAGTTACACCGATAGTCGCAGGCTCCTTCTTTGCTTCCTGACCTGCGTGGCTGCTTGCAGTGGAGCTTCTTTTATTTAAACATCACATATTTCTAATTCAGCTTTGAGTTTTATATGGGGGTGCAGAGGGTTAGGAAGTTGAACTTGGGTCTACTATATGTGAGTATGGTAGGCACATGCACATCTTGTTGTTGCGGTTCCCCATCCTCGACATCTCCAGCCACACACCTTGTGGAATGGTGATTCGCCATTCAAAGGGAGCAGTGAGGTCTGGAGCCAACTGTAAATGATGAAGCACCTCAGTGGTATGTGGATGGATGGGAACAACCAATGCTGCCATCCTCTGAAAGACCATCAGCTGCTGGGAATGAACCCCACTAAGATGTGATAACAGTGACGTTGAACAGTCTCTAAGGAGGCTCTTCAGTGGGTCCTGTGTCCCTGCAGACACAGCGGAGTCCTGGATCTCATTCTGCATTTTTGCTCAGCTGGACCAGGCCCTTTGCTGCTCCCTCTCTAGGCAAGACTGTGGCTCTGGGGCACTCAAGTCCATTTTCTGTTTTCCTCTCTGCAGTCAGTCCTGCTGGTTTCCCCTTGGAAAGCAGCTTCTTTCACAGCATCCAGAAACATATATGTTGTTTTGTTTTAACTTCCTACACCTAAGACATTTCCTTGGAGCTGTGAGTTGTATCCTTTGATACAAAGTCCATCTTGGTGAACTGTGAGAGCCTTTGCCCCCAAGCTCTGCTTCACTCACTTACTGGTACTGCTGCAATTTCAGAGATAAATTTTTTATCCTCTGCTTTCAGCATTTCTTTTTCCTAGCAGTTTTGAATAGAAATGACTGTGGAAAGTTTCTAGATACTTCTCTGCCAGTTTAGTAGTACATTCCAGCTCTTTAGTGCTTGATTTTCTTTCCAAGATGTGAGAATCATACAAAGCCTCCCACCTCAATAACCAACTGCCTGTGTTCCTCTGTTGAAGAATATGTATCTGTACACACAGAAATACGTCTGTAAGTGAGGAGATTAACTGCACTCACGGTGCGTGAGGATAGTTTTCTAAACTAAATTCTCTTTGACAGAAAAAATCCAGCTTCAGGGGGGAAAAAGAAGCAGCAACTGCTAAGACGAGGCTGTCAGCATTTCCATGCAAATCATGAAGAGCAACTATTACCATCCAAACAAGAGGAAACTGTCAGCCTTCATCATATAGGGATGGATGTTTTAATTTGAAAATTTCTCTAGGAAGTTACCCAACAACAAATACATCTCTTTATCAATGTCCACCCCTGTTCATAATGTCCAGCTTCATAAATAAACTTCCTGAAGCCATGAGATAACAATCATCCAGTGAGCGGAATCCCGTGACTTCGCTAAGCTACCACATTACAGTGAAATTCAGATCTAACGCTAGAGGACCTCAGCCCTCAGATAATATTGATGTACCTATCTCCTCCTAAATTACAGCCAAGATGTGATATCTGCCTCATCAAACAGCATGGAAATCCTAGAGGCTGAGCTATTGCAGTTAATGAGGCAGCTCCAGACCAAGCACCCTCACCTAAGAGGTCAGAAACTGAAAATGTGACCATCATTTGCCAAGTTTTTAATTTAGTATTTCAATCACACACCCTCCTTCACAGATCTCTCCCCAATCAGGCAATTTGATCTAATCAGGGAACCTAAGCAAGGCATCTCTGTTGTCTGTGAGCAGGTCCCTTTGTGGTGACTTGCTGTGCAGAAGGCACAGCTGCACCAACCGGGTTCGTGATGGCAAAGAGCAGTGTGGAAGCTCAGACCTGGGCATAACTCAGGTACAGACACATTCCTGAAGAAAGAATGAATCTGTCCTTGCTAGTGCTGACAAATGTCAGACTCAAACATACCTCTGGGAAACTGCTTTGCTTCCTCCCCCAGGCTTAATGGACATTATTAACAAAAAGTGCTTTCTGTTGCTTTTGTCCCCGTATCTAACCTTTTGCTTCCTAGTCAGCACTCACTATGCAAGAGTCAGGAATTTCCTCCCCAAGCCCAGGCACAAAGTCTCTGCTACAGAACAATCTGAGACCAGCAGACAGTAATTTGGGGATCAGTCTGTAATTCAGGGGATCTGTTTTGCCACTCTCCAGAGCTGAAGGACAGTGAGACCCTGACAGAATCACCTCCAGTGCTCTGATGAAACTGCTCGGTTCCACAGCGTGAGAAATGAGAGCACTCACCAATGAGTTGCAGCTCTCCACCAACACTCTTTCCAAAGCCACACCTCCAAAACGGCTTCCAACTGACACAGTTCAACTGCGCATCACCTAATTCTATCATTTCTGCCAAATCATAGAATCACAGAATGGTTTGGGTTGGAAAGGACCTCATCCTGTTCCACCCCCCTGCTATGTGCAGGGACACCTTCCACTAGAGCAGGTTACTACAAGTCTTGTCCAACCCAGCCTGGAACACTGCCAGCGATGGGGCAGCTACAGCTTCTCTGGGCACCTTGTACCAGGGCCTCAGCACTATCACAGGAAGGAACTTCTGTCTGAGAGCTCATCTCAATCTCCCCTCTGGCAGGTTAAAGCCATTCCCTTGTCCTATCCCTACATACCCTCGTGAAAAAAATCCTCTCCAGATTTCTTATAGGCCTCTGTTAACATTGGAAGGCTGCTATAATATATATATATATATCTTCAAATATAGGTATATTTATATAAATATATATTGCTTATATAAATAAATAAATATATATATTGCTTTAAAGCCCCCTCCTGCCCTTTCATCGGAGGAGCAGTGAACAACCATCTACTAGACACATTCTCCAAGTTTTCCTATAATTTTTAGAGATCTTTTAATTTCCTTCCTTTTTTGCCTCTTTTCTAACTGGAGAACCTTAACTTGTTTAGTCTGCCTTCCCAGGGAAGTTACACGGATTCTCCTGACACTGTTTGATCAAATGGATTTCACACAGATTTCCCTACACCCAAAAAATTCAATTCTGTACTGAAACCAAATATAATAAACGCAACATGCCCAAGAGGGGCGTTTGTTTACAGAAAGTTGTGAGTTCTAGGAAGCAAAGGGACAGAAGACAATAATGGATGCTGCATTTCAACATTAATTATATCAAAAATGGGTCTGGGTTCTTCTGCGATTTCACATCTTTGTTGTGTGTCCCAACAACAACATAGCCATTTTCATTCATTATGCAGTTCAGATGCACATCTCTCTCCACAGACCTTTTTTAATTAGCAAGAATGGGTTTTTCAAAACCTGTTATGTCTTACAAAGTTACAGTGAACTTAACACTTGTGCAACTACCATCTCACCACAATAAATGCTCACACCAGAAACTATGCCTTAGCTAAAGGCAGAAACTCATTTTCAAACCTGGTTTGGCACAGAGCAGTTATATTTTAAGCCACTTCAGATTAAAAGTTCTTGCTAGCCTTACATGATGAGAAAATGATACATTTGTAAAATTAATTTGGAGGGATGGAAACAGCCCAAAGATTCAAATTCAGCAAACTGATTATAATTTACACCTCTGAATTGTTTAGAATGCTAAAAGAAGGATACTTCTGCTAGCATTTCATTTTTTTATATATTGAATATGTCATTTAAATTATTTACTCAATTTTCTAGCAACTGAGCTATCTCTTGTTCACACATGCATTCAGAAATCAAAATTTTACATGGGAAACTGGATCTAAAGACCCTGAAGACTTCCACATAATTGGAGGCAGGAGGGGAAGAGGTGTGATGACAGCAAGTGAGACATCTGATTTTAGGCATCTAATTTGGGTGACATGGCCCAGCACCCTTCTCCCTGCAGTCAGTACAAGCTGCAGTTCCCTCCCATTGAGGAAGGCACTTACCTGCCTCGGACAGATTTGCATGGATTAATATCAGTGTAACACATCACTCAGCCCCATGAAACACTCAGAGACAAATGAGAAACAAGTATTGAGATGAAACTGAGCTCCTTGCTTATTTGTCCCTCATGTTGGCTATTCCTTCCCACACAAAGTGTGAGAGCTTGGCATGATGGTAAGCACATCCCACACTGTGCTCCAATGGAACTGGAGTGAGTAAACCTCACGCACAGATCCTCCAGGCAGGTCTCTTTCACCGCTGCCATGTGACTCAGTGCAGCTTCAAAATGATTTCAGAAGTGCTTTAACAGAGCTCTCTCACTTTGCCTTGGAGCATTATTAGGAGGTTACCATCCCACTGACTTCATTGGCTGGGGAGAGTGGATTAATTGCCTTTGTTAAGTTATCATTACTGAGGAAAAATGACTTTCACTGGGAATATCTCCCCCAGGCACCACCAAGTTATCTTACAAACTCCTAACCTGTTCATTTACTGGTAGGAACTTCACCATTTTCCCCTAATTTATATACACTCATATATATTATATATATTCCAGACCAATGACAGGTATCTTGTCCAATATCTTGCAGCCCATCAGGGTTAGTAACAGCAGCTTTAAGCCATGGAAAACTACAAATCTCATTTTCCCAATGGAACATGGCTTTATTTCTAGCCTTGAAAGGCCATGAAATGATAGGCTATAAATTGCATGTTTTAATATCTATTTATAGGCACTTCTATGGTGCACATCTATGTATAAAAAACTTTCTGATCTCTGAAGTTCTAAAATATATTACCATCCTCTACTTTCAAGGTCCTTTTGGTGAAGTCACAGATCTAAAGAAGCCAGGGTTTGCAAATGAAAGGTTTCCATAACATATGGGTAAATTCATGCCAAAGTACCAAACTGCTGCCTCCCTGGGCACAACAACCTGTTAGAGACCCTGTCCACACCAACATCATTTTCAAACTACTTATCCCATTAATATCTAATGAATATTGAAAAGGAAACACAAAGCAGGTGAGCAGGACAGCTGATGCAATGAGCTTTTGGAGCAGAAATTGCTTCCTACGTGCCCTATTTCTTGTGACCCATATGACACTTTCACACATTCTGTCACCCGTGATTAGTATGATGAGAAACAGCAAAGTGTTTTCTGCTACCACTTTCTTCTACACAAGAGCACAAGTGTGTTAACATGTCTGAAGGATGGTTGTACTGAAAACTATTAGTAGGAAGCATTTTCTGGCAAGTTGTGCCTCTGCATCTCCAGCAAAACCCTGTACACACATCAGTGACCCATGGTGGTAAGCGCTCCGGTGATGGTGAGGCTCCAGANTTCTACACAAGAGCACAAGTGTGTTAACATGTCTGAAGGATGGTTGTACTGAAAACTATTAGTAGGAAGCATTTTCTGGCAAGTTGTGCCTCTGCATCTCCAGCAAAACCCTGTACACACATCAGTGACCCATGGTGGTAAGCGCTCCGGTGATGGTGGCAGCAGGCTCCAGATTTCTACCAAAACGTTAAACAAACTTCCTTCCTGAAATCCTTATTTAAGCTAAGCCTCAGGAGTCTCTCTAGAACTGGGGACCATGCAAGCCAAAGTGAACCTGAAAAAGGAGTAATTGCACTAGTACTGTCAGAGCAGGCAGCTCCTTCCGGCAGGAACTGCCTCTGAGCCCCTTCTTGGCTGGCCTGGAGTCCTGCTACGCATGGAGATGGCTTTTCCTGAATCACAAAGCTGATATATCAGGGATAAGCAATGTGGAACCATCATAAACAAAAAGTCTGGAGCACCACCACAGCTGGGCTGCTGCTCCACATTGCACATTTCCACCTCCATTCCCCTTGTGCAGCATCACCAAAACCAACCCTTTAACAGAAAACACTGCATTGCCCAGAAGCAAGGGGGTTCAATGGGCTACTTCAGCCTCTGCATGAAATCCAGAATATATCAGAAACAAGACCTGACTCTGCTATCAGCTAAGGAGAGCTGTGGACCCTTTTTTCTTTGCCCCATGGAAACCAAGGAAGTTGTTCCTTATTAGTGTCCATGCACCCAAGTGAGGGCCTGACCGACAGCGCTGCCTGGCAGGACCTGCTGCAGCAGTGCACAGAAGATGACAGCTACAGAGTTGAGTTCAGAACTCCAAATTACTTCCCCCCTCCTTCTTTTATGTTGACACAGGCCTGAGCAGAATGTTTAATGCTGGTGCACACAGCTACTGGTGTGTAAGATTTATGATTATTTTCATAACATAGGCCTTGTCAGGGATTTTTGATTTGATTTTCGTTGGATTATCTATTGCAATGCCAATAACATGTTTCACAGGGTTTTTAAGGATGCAATGCAGTCAAGCCTGGCGGAAAGCAGGGACAGACCCACTCAAATGCGATTTGTTAAAGTCTGGATCCTAGGAGCTGCTCCCCAGGGGCAGCGAAGTTTGCAACACTCTACAAAAGGCATTTCTTAGTATCTTTTTTTTATTATTTCCTAGACAGCTACTTCCACTAATTATTTGAATCAGATTTAACTGAGATGAAAGGCTCAGCTCTGCCTTTGATGAGAATGCATAACTATCATTAACATTTTATTATTAATGCACATACAGAGGGAAGATCCCTTCTTATTTGAAGCTAAAGCTTTGCCTCTGTTGGTTTTTTCCCCGTTCCTTTTAGCTTTAATGACTAAAACAAGGGATGAACACACACCTTGGTCACGTTAACAGCCCACAATGCACCTTGTGAAGGTATTAATTAGGTTGTTATTTTTGTGTTCCAGAACAACAAAGAACCCACAGACTTTTCCCCCTGGAAACCTCTTTGTTAGAGTTAGGTACAAGCTGCCACCTGAACCTTAGCAAGCATTTATACCCTGTGAAGACCTGACCCACAGAAGGAAATTGGACTATAAACATGACAGTGAAATTTGCTGTATGAGAAAATCACCTCAGAAGAAAACGTTTAGTTCAGGAAGAGCTACACTGGAATGGTGTAACTATAGCAAGGAAGGTATTTTACTACACTACTGCCAACTGATCTACAGGTGTGGACAGGCTTTGTATCTGAGACATTCACCAGGCTTTAGGAAAACTTTAAAGGGCATAAACATTGGAAAAATTAGACTACATAAGCAGGGTTGACAAATCTTAGGAGTTTTGTAAAGCCTTAAGCAAGATCCAACTTCCTCCTAACAAAAAGGCATGTTCTGATTGCAGATCCATTCTCCTGGTTCAGATAAGGAGATTGTGCTTCTTTCACAGAAATACCGTGTGAACAAAGAAATGAAGCTAACAGAAACTTAACTTTTTAATTTCCAGACTATTTCATTTTAACTGTGCTGGTTTTATGGTGCATTAATGTTGTTGTTGGCATTTATATGGCATATTAATTATAC
This sequence comes from Agapornis roseicollis, assembly GCA_002631895.1. NCBI lineage: Eukaryota > Metazoa > Chordata > Aves > Psittaciformes > Psittacidae > Agapornis > Agapornis roseicollis. Next base: position 25,195 of record NDXB01018802.1, on the reverse strand, counting down.
TGCAGTCAGTTATTTTCTCTGCTAAACTTAAAAGGTCATATCCTTTGTGTATACTTCTCTATATGGAAATTTTATTTCTTTAGCATACCAAATAGAAGCTAAATCAAGGAAATAATGCATTTTCTATGAAACGAGTAAACAGCATTCAGTGAAAGGACAGTTAATCTACAGGCTTGTTGTGAATGTTTGAGCAAAAGAATTAATGTTTTATTCCATTTCCTGCAGCAGAGGACCTGAAATACTCTTGTACAGCCCTACACACGTTCTGCCACTGCCAGGACTGCTTATACCTGAGAAAGAAAGAATAAAGGAGTGTGCATATAGCTTTCTATGTGCATAGTTTTATACATACTATAGGAATACTTTCCCCAAGAAGATGGCAGCAGAGAAGACGTGATATACTACACGCTATTAAGTTGTCACTAAGTCTACGCTGTGCATCTTCCCCTGAGTGCAATTCTTGGATGTTTACCTTTAAAAAAAAATAATCCTGGTTATATTTTGCCGCCAAAAGAATTCCCTGCAAAAATGAAGATCAATGGGATGAGCGGAGCAGTGTAAATATTGTCTAGTAGAAAAAGCAGTCAATGCATAAAAGTTACTGACAACAGCTGGGCCAATACTATGATTTTCCACAGAGATGAAACTATTTCATCATGAAAAGTTTGTATAGCAGGAAAATATTCATTCTGCTCAAGCCCTGCTATACCATATTTCCTTTGTGCCACAAGCTGACATACAGGACACTAGTATGAATTGCAACAATAATGTGCTTTTTGATTCTTAATTTTCAGAGGTATGCAGCAGTGACAGCAGTTGACTCCTGAGCTTGGGTTTATTCAGGCAGCTCTTAAGAGCACAAAGGCCCTGAAGTCAGGGTATATTCCTTGGAGGAATGATCCCCTGAAACCCACAGAAATTGCATCCAATGGAAGCAGCAGGATTCAGGATGCCATGAGTTGCTGGCAGCTCCTATGAGATGTCAGATCCGTAAGCACAGACGTTCTGTCCAGGGTCAGGGGATGTGTGTGTTTCTCAGCTAGAGAAAGCTTTCATCTGAGCCATAAAATGAAAAAGAACATGAGAAAGGCACAGGACAGCAGTGCACAAACAGGGAGCTGCATGCAGAGACGTGATGGGACACTGCCAGCATCTCCTGTGCAGCTGAGCTGCCTCTGCCTCCCTGCTCTTCACATCAACACCAACATCCTTATCCCCTCAGGATCTGGCAGCTTCCCTACTATGAATAAACAACAGTGCAATATGCAATAATTACACTGCAGTGTAGTAACACTACAGATGCTCTACTGCAAACCAGTCTTAATAGCTAAATAAATGTACTTAGAGACCTGATCCACCAACTGCCAGTTTTTGCACCATTTAGGTGTCTGACCTCAGACAACCACATCTGAAAAACATTTGTTTTGGCCGCACAGTAGTTGAATTTCTACCACCAATAAAATATTACACAACTGCCTGGTGCTTTGTAAAAAGCATCATGCAGCTGCAGAATACAACTGCCATCTCAGTACGGTCACTTGTGCACTGTCCAACTCAGCTGCAGTGTCTCACTGGGACAAAAAAGCCATGTGGAGAGGTGCACCAGGGTTGTCTGTCTCATGGCCATTCCCCACCAAATGTTAAAGTATTTTCCAAGCAGTTTCTGTGGACATCCCCCAGCACCATCACGTTGTGTGGGGCGTGTAGGCATGAAGGGATGTTTAAGGTAGTTGGCACCACAGCTTTTCATTACATGAGTTTCCCACAGGCAATGGCAATTGCACCTAAGCAGTTATTTTTTGCTCACAGGACAAAGGCCTGGTGAATTAAGGTATCCCTGTTTTAGCATTTAATTTCTTCTTTTTTCCTTTTATTGACAGGCTGAGTGATTTATTTTTCTATTTCTGCTAAAATGCAGAGGGAGTTAAGGCTGCAATTAAAAACCAAATATGAATTAGGAAAGCAAATAAAGTCATGACATATACACCAAAACCCAAGTAAGCACACAAAGCCACAGCACCTCTTCATCAGCTTGGGCTTTCTAAATACATTTCCTTCAGAGAGGGTGGTTCCATCCTATCACAACAAATATCTTGAAGGGCAGGAAACTGCCAGCAGTGGCAACAGCAATATATGAAATTGCTTCTCAATTCTTCATATCTCCAGTATGCCAGCAACTGTAAATCTAGCAACGTAAAAGCAGTCTGAACCCGCTGGGCTCCAGTTGTGCTTATTGTAGTGTAAAATGGCTAGAAACCATAAGTGAATATATAACACAGTAACCATACTTGTGCCAGGCTCTGCCACCCCAAGTAACTGGTGCACTCAAAGATTTTGGGAAAAGATCATTACATGTAATGGATTTGTTTGCTCTTTTTTATTAATTTTCATTAGCAATTCATATTTTCTTGTGAGGCCACCTGTTCCTCCATGATGAAACGATGGAGGAGAGAAGTCTGAAGCCTGCTGATGCTTTTCAAGAGGCAGTACTCCCTACCAGAAAATGCATTACACATTATTGTGCTGACCTCACTTCTACCCCAGGTTTTGGCCATGGAGCAGGAATGCAAGGGCTGTCACACACATCTTCTCTATGGAAGCAGCCACCAGAAGCACCTTCCCTTGTTTTCCATTTCATTCAGTCCTCACACATCCTCTGAGGTCACACATCAGCAAAGAAGCACAGGCTTTTGCCCAGGCACCTCTCTTCACAGCTATCAAATACCATTCCCTGCCCTTAGCCCAGCCAGCCAACCCCATGTCATAGCTTCCCAGAATTTCAACTTTACTGAAGGAATAAAGAAGAGACACTGACATTAGAAAGGACATTTCACACTTGTGGTGGGTTATCAAGTTAGAAACTTAAAATAAATTAATAATACCAGATTAGCACTCCAATGGAAAACTAATTCAATCTTTATTTTTTTTTTAATAAAATTCCTTTTATGCTGGATATTAACAGTGTTCAAGTATAAATCCTTCCCTCCATGAAGCCAGCATAATTGTGCGCTGCGTGCTAGCTATTCTATTCACATCGGAAATGCACCCTTACAACATTTCAGCTTAAGCCTTGTCAGTACTAATCCTAATGCCTGATGCTGAGATGTGTATTTTATTACTGCGCATAAATGAAAATGGAAAACCTTCATCGAGGATTACAGGGTATAGTAATGACCTCCACAGCATTACAGAAGGAAGATGCTCCCAGGTGCCAAATGGGATTCTGGAGTAAAAGTGACATGTGCCTATATAACCTTGGCACCTGCTCCCAATACACATGTACCTACCAGCTGTGGGACTGTAAACATATGTCCCTTCTAGTGAACTGAATTTTCATTTCTGAGGAGGTTAAAACCAAGGAGAGAGCAGAGGAGATGGATTTTGTCTGGGGCAGCTAATGGGCTCTCTCTTGCCCCTAGTTGGGAAAAAGACTGCTGTTCTGTGCTGTCATGAGAGCATAGACAGAGGCATGGCAGTGAAAACAAGGGGAAATGGCAGGAGAATGAAAAACCAGAAGAGAACACAGCTGGAGGGGTAGGAGAGAGGAAGGGGGAAGGAACTGAAGGGAGATGAAGGAGGAGAAGAGGCAGCAAAGGGCTTCAGATGGGGAATGCATTTCCTTGCTTCCATGTCCTGCCCCTCCAAGAGGACTGCCCATCCCTGGGACTCTGGAGAGAAGCTCTAACCAATCCACCCTGTATTGGATTGCTCCAGCCCATGTCGGCTGTGTTTGGGATGATTCAAAAAAAACCAAACCACAAAAAAGCAGAAGGGGAGACAGGGAAGCAGGGAAAAAGGCATGGTTTATGTCATCCGTGCTTCCTACAAATGGCCCTTCCTGCTTTTTCCAATAACAGTGAAATAGAAGTAAGATGCTTTAAAGCCTCATTTTCTTTGGCCCAGTTTTACTCTAATCTACCCCAGGCCCAGAAATGCAGCTTTTCAATCTGCCAGAAAGTTGTTCTGCTGACCCTGAAATGTCAAACTGCCATAGGGGCTGAATCCAAAATTGATTACTTCAGAAATCAGACAATAGCCAGTTTTACAGGGAGGTTTTTAAGTCTTTCCTAGGAACTAAAAAAAAAAAAAGAAACACTTTTGAATTAAAAGCAAATAGCCATTGGCACAGAGCTTTCCAGATACCAGCAGCAGCTCTTTGCAGGCAAAGGGAAGGAAGCGCACACCAACACTGGATCCCAGGAGTATAGCACACAGGGCATGGTTTTAGCCCAGTACTGGTACACAAACACAGACTGGGGCCAGTTTTCTTCCTTGACTAACTCCCAGTGTGATTCCATCACAAGTTTACCCCTTGCAGACTTGCAGAGAGACCTGTGCCTTTTCCCTGTGCCCCACAGCAATCTCCGGTGGCTTTGGGATTCATTCTGCACGGTGTGAAGCTATAACCACTGCTGAACAACTCAGCTCAAGGGGGAGAGCTTCCTCCTACCTGCAACCTCTGTCAAAGCCCCCTATTCAAGTCCCCCTTGAGTGATGCTGAATGCCCACAGTAAGCATTTGGATTACTGTCTCTAGATATTAGCCCATTGCAAATACTGTCATCTATATGTTTATCCTCTGTAGTAAATATGTGCTCTTGCTAAATTTCAGCAATTACAAGTGCTTCATCCTTTTCTTTATCCAGCCAGCTATATAAATACATTTAATTAGTCAACACCCCCTGCCAATTACAACATCTGAGCAAAGTATTGCTCAGATTGCTGGTCCTAATTATTTTAATATTCAGGAGAAGCACTTTAACATAACAAGATAATTACTCATGGATAAGGGTTTCTGAGAGCTGCAATCCCCTTCTTTTATTTTCCACAGTGCAAGCCTGGGCCTAGTTAAATTTCTGGACACATTTTCAGTATAAGATTAAAAATTGTGATTTGTGAGAAATCATCAAAGTACCTCATGTTGGAAGAAAAATAACTATATGCAATCTCTGTTAACACTACAGCAAAATAAATTTACTGTGTGTTACATGTGATTAAGAGTGGAATCTAAGGGAAACAGTTTATTTCTTCTTAAAGGATCATTTTCTATGTACTGAATTGATCAGCTATGAGAAAAAACCTGACTGTTCCTTAGTTTAGACAGAATGTGAATTGTCCTTTATTAATTCAGCCTGTATCCTTTTGTATGTAAATCCTCTTTCTCTGCTAACAGCCAGTGGAAAACCTGAGCCACCTTCTCTGCTGCATATCTTAACTCAGATTTGTGTTTCTTGCAGCATGACCATCAATGGAAGAGATATTCAGCAGAAAAAAGCTTGGTCTCGGTACCAGTTATATGTTAATAGTATAGCATACCCAAAGAGACATCTACAGAGGTTTTTCACATGCCAAATCCCAGAAATATATGCATGTATTTGTTTAAAAAAAGAGATTGGCCAGGGCTATTAAACAATAAATTGTGTACTGCTCCCTTCATGTGCATTCAGAAGGAAGCCATTCTTCTGCATCCCTAGAGACAGCTTTAATATATACCCAGTGAAATATTTCAGTGTTTCTCTATTTGTACTCATGGAAGTACAGCCTGTTTACAGTAGAAGCCCATTTTCAAGGGAGATTTTCCTTTAAGAAAGCAATTTGCACATAACTCCCATGTTAAGCATTTGCTTGGTCTCTGTACAGTGCACTAGTGGGAAAACAGAAAGATGAGAGACCAGCACCACCATTAAACATCTCCATTTGCCCTGTGCGCCTGATTACAAAAATCTTGCTCAGGAGGACAGACTGAACTGGCTTTTGAGTTATCCCTACCCCACCATTTGACTTTAGACTTGGGAGACAAACAGACCAGACACCAACTAGAAATACAATCTAATCATCACTACTAGTCTCCTCACTACTTCCACCACCAAATATTAGAGCTAAACTTAGGTGAAAGAGTAATTAGGTGCTTAAAAATTGAGGAATAATTTAGCATTTGACTGGAAAAAAACTACAATCTCAGTATTATCCATTACTTTTACTCTATAATCAAAATAATTTTAATTTATTTACCAGAATATTTGCCATTTTTAATAGAGCACACAGGAAAAGAACTGAGTAAATATATAGCGACAGGGAGTGAAAAGAAAGCTGCTTGTTTTAGTGAAGCAAACTTTGCCTTTAGCTCAACAAGTCTGCTTTAACTCAGCTGCCAGTGCTATAAAAACAATGCATACCTAAACAGTGGTGATAAATTAGTGAAATTATTCCAAATAATAGACAAATGTTAAGAGCAGCATATGTAGAATGACTTCAAAGTTAGATTACTTTAAAATAAAACCCTGGAGTAATGTAACCAATTACAAAAATTGCATTTAGAAGTAAAAGAGCAATTAAAAACAACAACAAAAAAGAATGTCCTAACCCCAGCCATTATGTGCTGGGGACAGGGCTCATAGAGAACTCAGAGATAAGCTGGAAATGCAATTGAACAGAAAGTTTGTCTGGTTTTAGTGTGTTAGGGAATCAAAGTGCTTAGATATGGCCTCATAATGCACAGATGAAAGGCTCATTTCTCCCCAGATGGGGCCCAGTAATCAGTCACAGAAACAACTATTTTTAATGAAGACCTGCAAAATCATAAAGGCTTCAATGTTGCTGGCTGGATAAAGCAATGGGAGGCAGACTAAGCAATTCAGTAATCTGCCTGGTGGCACAAAGTCAAGCCCCATTGACACATTTTTCATAGCAAATCACATTCCTTCAGTAGGGCTGGCCTGGAAAAGCAGTCATGCCAAGCAAGAGGGGAGCTCTGTGCCAACTGACACACGTGCCCCTCAGGTGGGAAAGCCCAAGCTGCATTACACAGCCTTACACATTAAAAGACAGAAAATACCTGGTGTATCTGTAAGTCCATCATCCTGACAAGCTGTTCCCATCAGTTCATCCAGTCCAGTGTATTTTAAATCCTTTTTTGGTATTCAGGCAGCCAGCCCGGTAATTACAGCAAGACTGAACATCTCTGTCTTAACCCTTTACTTTCTATACTACGCACTACACATCCTTTCAATTCAACATGCTACAATATGCAAAGCCAACACCATTTTTTAATATGAAGTGCTACCTTCTAGTGGTACTTATTTGAAAACTAGTGGCAATAAAAGATTTACTTATCCTTGCAGTCCACTCAGATGCTAACCAAAGAGCACTGTACCAAAGAAGCAAGCACCAAATACTTAATAAAAGTCTTAGTGGAACAAAGCAAGGCAAATAAACACTTTCTAATGGAACAAATTGTATTTCCACATTAAACAAATGCATGCTTTACATTGCTGTCTAAACCAGCCTGAAGTTTTACCTGCAATGTGGGTGTTCTCTGTGGCACTTACAGATACAGACTACGCACCGAGCACGTGAGATTCACCAGTATTCCCTATCTGATGTAAAAAAAAACCCATTGATGATAACTCTGCAAGAAAGAAGTGCTCTTGGGCTGACAGAAGCAATATACATTATTCTTGGCAAAACAAAGTCAGGCTGGTCCTGCTGAACAGAAATAGAAGCAAGAGACACTGGCAAAACAAAGATAGCAGTAGAACTCCTATACTGAAATAAACAAATAATAAAACAAAGCAAAAAGAACTTTATGTAATTCTGGGCAAGGAAAGTACATTATGTGGGTTTGATTTCCTGACAAGACAATCTGGCATTTGCAGACACATAGTACCACATAGACATGGCAACCACTCAGCTCATGCTACAGAGTTGCCAGCTCACCACAAAGCGAAAAAGAAGTATAAAGCATAAAAGTAATTCCATAAAACCAGTTTAATTTCTTTGTGAATCCTGGCCAAGTTACATATCTCATGCCCACAGCAAAGTCCATCTTTCCTATGTGAAGGCTTTCTTAGGAGTAGAAAATGAGGCAGGGGAGGGAATGCATTACATCCTCATTTCAGCAGTGCCATGACTGTAATATTCCCACAACAAAGAAATGAAGAAACACAACTAAGTTTCATAGGGATGTTAAACACTATTAGCAAGAAGTCAATGTATGGACTTCTCTGCCACAGCAACCTCAAATCCATTAAAAAACAATATCATGGCTATGAGAGATACAGAACATTTCCCAATGTCAATTTGCAAAGGCCAGTGACCTGCTCTAAGTGTGCTGTCAAGCCTGCATTGACCAAAACTCAATATTTGTCTATAAATTCATTTGAGTTCAGTGTTCTTCTGACTCGCCTGGCTTTCAGATACCCTGTTCAGGCTTTTTCTGCTTCAGATGACAACCTCCCTACTGATACTTGATGCCAGGAATATAAAAAACAAGCATAAAAAAACATTGTTTTGATGATGGTTTACCTTTACTGCTGCAAGATGAACTGCTTTCACACTTGCTGCTGCTTCCTTGTCAGTTATCTATGAATAAGGCTGAGGATGTGTAAAGGAGGAGAAATCACAAAGAGATAGCAACTTACAGCTTTGTACTGAAATAATCTTTACCTTTCAATTCTTGGTAAAACAAACAAATTGAAAAGGACGCCATAGCATTTCTAGTATACTGATGATTAGGATAAAACCAGCCTCTAATAACTGCTTCAATAGCCAAAGTAGGAAGGATGCCCTACCAACCAGAACCCCAGCAAACTGCCTGAAAGCTGAAGTCAGCAACTGGTTCTTGACTGATCTTCTGACCCTACTCCACAAAGCCAAAGGGTCCACCCTGCTAAACCCCCCAGTTCTCTCTGTTGTGCACACCCCAGTGTGGGAGGGTGAGGAGAAGCACCAGCATCACAGACATGAGCCTGAATTGAGAAACTGCAAGGCATTCAACCATATTGCTTCAAAGACCTGTGCTCAATCTAGAGAAAAGTCTTTGCAGATGCAGAGGTTCTAGTAAGGAGCCTTCTCACTGGTTATCAAAGTCTGTGAGATTGTGATCTCTGCTTCACTAGGTGCAACGAACTGCAGCCTAGTTTTAAGCATATCAAAACTGCTATTCAATGTACCTCCTATTTTGGAGCATCACAGGATCAAGCCCCCATTGTAAGCCTGCAAGTCTTCGAGCCCACTAGCAATCAGTTACCCAAAGTCATCAGATGCCATGGATGTTCACTAGACAACACCTTGTTTCTTAGTGGGTGGGGAGTGCTGGCTTTTGTTTTGGTTTGGGTTTTTCAGAAGGGTGTGTGTTTGGTTTTTATGGTAGAGAAATAAAATGTAGTTGCAGCTAAATTTTACCATCTAAGCCTTTGATTGCCTGAAAGCTTGACCTCATGGAAATTTGAGGGCAAGCATGTTTGTTCATTCCTTTCAAACCCAAACAAGTTGGGATGACTTTTATGAAAATGTATCTTAGATACAGATAAAACCTAAATGACTGAACAAAACTCCTAAGAAAGACAGAGGGTGCAATTTGCCAGCATGTAACACAGTCTGATAATACACTCTTCTGCCAAGAACAGGCAAACCCTACGGTCTGATAAAACAGGGTGCACAAAAGGGTCAAGACTCAGGGCCAGGAAATTCTTCTGTATTAATGACAGCAAAAGAGAGATGGCAACAGCCTAAGGGGAGGAGCTCCATCACCTAGAAAAAGAGGAAAGAGAGGGTTCAGCTATGTCATATGTACTCCAAGGGGAATTTTTAACTCAAGAGCCCAGTTTAATGCCAACCAAGCTAAATATATCTTCACACTGGTTTAAATAGGAATGGGACTGGACTCCAAAGAGACTGTGTGAGCACAGATGTCCTCAGCTCCCAATGCACTGAACAGAAGCTGGTGGTCTGCATTCCCAAGATCAGGCACTAACCACCTCCACATGCTATCTCAGTCAAAAGTGTTAACCACTTTCAGGGTTTAACATTAACTCCTGATGCAGCCATAAAGGAATTCCCAGCAATAATTTGCTCTTTTTTTTTTTTTTTT
>NDXB01018802.1:0-15254 GCA_002631895.1 Agapornis roseicollis | reverse complement strand
ACAAAGAAATTCCCACCAATAATTTGCTTTTTTTTTTTTTTTTTTCTTGATCTAATTATTAAGGAGCAAAACACTGATGAACAACACTGATTGCACATCCTAAAGAACAAGTACCACCCTTCAGCTGCTCTGCTGGTGAATCCCCTGCTTGCTGCTTGTTGGGATTTACTCTCAGCCCCTTGCATCTGAAACTAATTACTGCAACACCATCCTCAATATTAATTCCCTTCTCCTCCCTGGAATTGGAAGCAATATGTTACATTCAGAAGATATTTTTTCATCTCTCTTCCTAAAGGGAAGATCTCAGCTGTTCAATGGAGATAACAGCAAATGAGTCACCAATTTCAGAAGGTAAGGATTTCCAACATCCCTTTATCAGAAGCCATTGTCCGAAATTTCAAGCTGGTGATTCAGGAAACTTTTTTTATATGAATGTCACCAAGACCTAGAGAAATGTGTCAGCTCTCTGTGCAATCTTAAAGACAAACTGCAGCAATATCTTGGCAACCTGCTCTCTTAAACTTACTTCGCTGCCTATTCTCATTGTACCTGTTTCACTATTAATTCTTCTCCCAGAAAACATCTTCCCCAACTTCCTTCAGCAATACTTGTTGGAAATCCAGTATTTGTCTTCTTTTTCAATTAAGTCTCTTTATTTTCATTGAAAAGAAGCACTTATTCAGTGACCAGAATTATCAGGCTGTTGTATTTACGGTGCAGCAATACCAAAAAGGCAGATGGTGCCATGAGGCCCTGGTACATTAGTGGGATGCCCTGCCACATCTGGTTTCAGGAAGGAAACCTTGTCACCTCCCAGAACTCCCTCCTGTGTCCCTTCACCTTATCACCCCCATTTCTTCATCTGTCTGATCTCTGCTCTCCAGTGCAGCTGCACATTTGGTGCACCTAAATGTGCTCCCACTAAAGATGCTCAGCTCACACTTCAGCAAGCAGCAAATGTGCTGTTGCCCACCTGCTCCCATGGGCCAGGCATCTGAAGAATGGCTTTTTAAGAGGCAGAGCCTTTAGCACAAGAGATACGGTTATAGCAAAACGTACTCATACAGTTTCTGCTATTCAAGAGAATGCTAAAAATAAAAGGAAATGAAAAATTAAGTAATTCATTCAGTTCAGCAGGCAAATGTAACTTGTGCCCTTCCACATAGACTTCCCTACGCTAAATATTAATCATAGCAATTAGACCTTCTAGTAGATGACATTGTGCTTTCTCAAATCGCTGCAGAGCACTAAGACTCGCTGCTCGAGTTTTCTGGTGTCTGAACTATCACATTGCTATGCATTTCATTAGAAGAATCAAACAATTCAAAGCTGTACTGTTATGACCAAAGTGACACAACTGAAGCAGTTTTCCCTGTGTGTTCTCTGAATACTCTTTCTGTCTTTCTAATAATATGTTCAAAACATTTACAACGCACTATAAAGAAAGTCAGGAAAGCAGCAACAAGATAAAGCCAAACACAGCCAAGGATCAGACCTCCCCAGTCATTTAGGTAAAGATCAGAATGAAAAGCTGCAATATTTCAATAAAAATGTAGTCTAAGTGCTCTCTAGATCTATCTAGTCTCTATTTTTTTTAATCTATGAGGTTAAAATGAAGAACAGTTTATTCAGCCCCTTGTTTTTTCCATTGTGTTGACTGAGAGATTGCATTTGGCACTTGCTATTTGTGGCTCACTGATTCTTGAAATAATGCAGCCAAAAAGTTTTCAGTGGATGAAACTGAAAGAGAATTGAATGAAGGTGACTTTCATGTGAGTCCTAGAAGGAGGGCTATTTCTGTTGGATTTAGTCTGGTTTGGTCCTGACCTGAAGCTTGAGTCATGCACAAATCTTCTGTCCAGGATGCTTTAGATTGTGCATCAGGAAAAATTCCTTCACAAAAAGGGTTGTCAAACATTGGGACAGGCTGCCCAGGGTAATGGTGGAGTCAACATCCTTAGACATGTAGATATGGCACTGAGGGACACGGTCTAGTGCTGGGTTAACAGACTGTATAATCTTAAAGGTCTTTTCCAACCTAAATGGTTCTACGATTCTGTCATTTTGTATCAGTGCTGCCCTACACACTCCTTGGACGGGTAAGCCCTTACAAACTCCATGCACAGAGATGGTGAACAGCTGTATTGTCCAAAGAGCCAACACCCCACTCTTTTTGTTGCCCCCTTTCCTGTATGCTCGTGGGTTGTGCAGACAAGCCACTGGAGCATTGAAATGACTCGGTTACACGAGGGGCTGTAATTCCCCTCTGTGTAGCCCACTTGTGCTTTGAGCAGTTTTCATGCCCACGCTTTGGAACAGGAGAGCTGCAGAGCTGACAGCAAGCTTGAGAGCAAGCTTTCACTGTGAGGAGTAGCAGAAACGTGCAACATCGTGTTTGCAGTTATTTTGTACTCTGTTGTTCACAGAGATATGCTTTCACTTTTACTTGCAAGACCTTTGTGTTCTCCACTACAATCAATGAGAGGAAACCTGACTATAAACCTTTTTGTTCTATATTATTATTTCATGTTGGCTTGGTGTGTTAATCAAAGTGTCAGTAATGGCTGCAAAGAGAACTCATTCAATCCTCAAATGAAGAGAAATCTGAGCTTTCTAACACTGGCACATTTTCCAGTGGATAAGCCTTTTCACAAAGTATTTCATTTTCCAGGAAGATTACTGATTACACCACACTGGGAAAAACTAAGAAAGGGACCCTTTATCTTCCCCATGTTTCTGTAATCCTTGTACAAACTTATACTTGTTACCATGAAAAATGACAAATTTGCCATCTGATCAAAATGTTAACAAGGTAAGTGTCAGCGAGATGGATCACTGACTGTCACTGCAAGCCAGAACATGAGGATACATTGATATTTCTCAATATATTCATTGCTTCCCCAATGTTCGCTAACAACATTTCTACTGCGAGTGTAATAAATCACACAGAAATAACAAGCTGCATAGGATCTCTAGGATATGACAGATTTGCCGTAACAGCCCTATCTGCAAGGTAGAAAACAATTGGTAATGATCTACAGAAAGATCTAATCAACTGTCATTTGCTATAATGTGGTGGATGAAGCAAAGATATGAAATCTAGAACACTTCTTTGGCCACTGCCCTCCCCTACACATACCCATGCATCACGTGGGGATTAGTAAAAAGAATTAATGAGCCTTGGGGTCACATAATTAGAAAAGAAAGTTAATAGCATGCTCTGGATGCAATCATTGAATTACATACTGTTGAAGAAGGTAACAGATAATCATGGAAGCTGCACAGTCCTGTAACAATGACAAAGACTTCTCCCAGGCCTGCTCCTCCTGCTTTGCTTTCTTTCTTTTTCATTGATTTCAGTATTTTAGAAAGTACTCATGTCAAAGTGAAGCCAAATATACGTGGGGCTGGTTAACCAAAGGAAAAGCCCATCCTAAGCTCCCAGTGGGTCTCAGGCAAGATGTGCCAAGGCTTTCTAGGTATTTTGTGCAGCTCCAGAGAACAAAACCAAATGGCTGGTTTGCACTGAACTGTGCCAGGTCCTGAACTGGCTGCTGAGGCTTTGGTGTTCCTTTGCTTCCAGCAGGTACATGCAACATGAACTGCTTTCCAAGGAGCTCAAGTGCTGACTGGGGTTAAAGCCAAAAGGCCTGCATTTTTATACATGGAAACACCCTCTCCCCATCTCATTCTTCACAGGCCTGCAATGACTTCCAGGTCAAGAACTACCACTCACCTATGAACTCATGAGCTTCCAAGGTTACACAGACTGTTCTGCAGAGGTATTTCTTGCTAGCCACACCAGGGAAGCCTCTCTGGAAAACAAGGCAGTGTAATGCATGCAAGGAGAAACTTGGGTTTACAACTTTAAAAGAAAAACATTTTTATAAGGTGCAAATCAATCTTTTTTCTTTTCTTTTCTTTTTCCCTTTTTTTCCTCCTGGGAAGGCTGGTGGAAGAATAATGGCTGCTTTGTGCTACTTTGCTTGCAAATCACATTTTGCTAAGTGAATGCATTTTTAGGAACACAGGAATTGCTGTGCTGCCTCAGCACATCTGTGCTCTGCTCCAACATCCTGCCTGGCAGCTGCTGCAGGGGAATGTGCAGGAAACCTCCTAGTGGGAAATTATGGGAAAACCTGTTCAGATCCCAAATTTTCTCCCAGCTCCTCTATCAAGTCAATAAAAAGTGGCAGATCTTGAAACATGGATGCTTGTTTTTTCTCAAACACTTTTTTCAAGTCCTTCTTGATGTTTTTAACTTTGTGTTTTCCATATCAGAGAGTTTGCTAAAAGCCACATTTTCACAACTCTTCATCTTCCAGCCTGGCACTAAACAAAGCTGGACAGGCCTTGGAAAAAGCTCAGCTCTTTGGTGAAAGAAAGGCACCTGCTGACATCTTTTGCAAATCTGTCCTTAAAGGGCCACAAAAGGAGCTGCTCTGTGCTGAGCAGTGGGAGGTGAGAAGCCTTCGGAAAGCTGGTGCTCAACACTTCTGATAATCTGGCCCCAAGTGAAGTAACAGGGGGCAAATTATATGATTTAGAAGCAGAAATTCCCTACTGACAGCAGTGGAGTTTTCTACTCTTGTCAGAATGGCTCAATAGGATTCTGGAATAATAGAGCCATGAAAAGTGGATAATGCAACAAACAAACATCAAAGGGTAGGACTTTTCTTTTCAATCATGTCCCCTTGTGCTCTACATAAAAGGACTGAAATATTCTGACATGAGAGAGGAGGAAAGGTTAACTATACAGCTCTGCATCTCCTTCTAAGATGAAAACAGCACTTTTTAGGAACAGTGTATTCATATGATCCATGATTTGTAGTTTGCACAATATGTAAGATCCTGATGGTGCTTGGACTTCTCTTCATATGCAGACATGCACCAAAGAGAGAAGATCCTTACATTTCTCCAGTTCTTTTCCACACCGGAAGCAGTTTTCTCAGCAGCACTCATCTCTTTTGCTTAGGAACAAATGACCTCCCGCCTTCTCCCTTGGATGTTTTCAACATTCAGCCATTTCAATCCACAATTCAGATCAGAAGTGAGGTTTTCTCACAACTAGTCTGTGACTGCTTGTGGCATTTATGACCAGGAATTTCAGGGAAACTTAGTGGTACTCAGACAAGCTTGGCCACACAGAGCTTAACCTCATGCAATTTCCCCACATTCCCATAACACTTTTGGCCCTACTTACTACCAAAGCCTTCTGTATTTCACTTCTGTTGGAACAGCCACTTAACTGGGGTGGCCTGTGCATTTAGAGAGGTAGCATTGAGCATGAAGCAAAGAAGGGTATGTGTGTTGTGGGTTGGACAGGAGTACATCATGTTTCCTTCATGGCTTCAGGGCTCTTCCAAAGCCCTGAACAGAAGAGAGCTATTCACAGGTCCCTATAACACAGTGCAACACAGGGGCACACAGGATTTCTGGGGCCTGTACACAGAAGCTGCAGATACCATATTGGAGGACAGTGGGAAGATATCAACATTGCAAACTGGGGAGAAAAGATGGGCAGTGGACTAATCATCGGAACAAGGTTATTCGGCAAGTGTCGATGGCAGCTCTCTGTTGCAGAAGTTATCTGCCTTCGTGAAACCATGGGGTAAGGAAGAAGAGGCTAGGAAGATACTGCGCATTCTTTCCCCCAAAATATAGGAGCAAGGAAGAGGATGAACATTTTCATTTCACCAGAAGAGAACTGGTTATCAAGATGTAATTCTTTAATAAGTGTTGTTCCATGTAATTTAAAGGAGAGAACAACAAAAATTATGGTGGGCCAGCAGGAAACACAAAACACCCCACAGAGAGTGGCAATTCGGAGAACACCCACCATGTGGCCCACCTTCCCCATTCTCCCTCTAGAAAGAGACTCATTTTATACATGGTGATTAAGGCACTAAAGAAAAAAGCATTACCATGATTCACATGTAGGAAACAAGGTTATTAGGATCATTTCAGCACATTGTTCCCCCTAATAAGCATAGCAATAAGTAATTGAGTTTCAGGCAATCTCCAAGGTGGCACTTTGTAGAGAAAACGGAACTTGGCATGATGTCTACTTTTCCTTTAATTACATTGCCCTAATGAGCAACTTTCTTTACTTTCAGCAAATTTATTTCTTGAGAAGAACAAACAGTAATAAACGTGTAAAAGCGATCACCAAGTAGCACCAGAGAAGAAATATCAGCAGCTTAAAATAACAAGAGGTTGCTAAAAGTAGCAGAAAAACACCAGATTATTCTCAGCTTCATTATGTTTACAAGCAGAGTAAAGGATGTTAATCAATGGAGCACATTATCCAACCTGGGAACTGTCCTTGTTCTAGTGTTATTTTCCTTCAGTACATGCTCATGAGAGCATCCCAGAAACATGAAGTGCTGACACATCAATCCAAAGCTTCTCTGGTAACATGCAGCAGAAGGCAATACTGCCTCATGCCCTTGTGCAAGATGAGAGAAGAAAATCACATGCCAATAACATCCTCCTCAGTGTCAATACTGCTCACCGCAACCTAATACAGGAGGATAAAGGGTTGGCTTCTCAAAAGTCTTTAAGGCATTTAGACATCTGAATTACATTGAAAGTCAATGGCAGGTAAAGGTGCTGGCTGTTCTGCTTATCTTTCTTTACAAAATTCCCCCTGAGAATCCACTCGTGACAAAGGACTCCCTGGATGTACTTTCCAGAGCAAAAAAAGCTGGGACGCTCTATACATGTGTTTATTCTTGTAGCTTTTTCCCTTATGTATTTGCATGGAGACACCACAGCAATGAAGGTAGAACCCCAGCCCTAGTAAAATGACTGTAATATGAACAGCTTATGTCTTACTGAAATACCAGATGTGCCCACCTTCAGAGAGCAGGAACTGCTACAGCTCACAGACCTTAGTTAAATCAGGTCACAGTAATCAGGGTGCCAGTCTGATTCTGGTAATGCCAGCAGTATTATTCCCCAGAAAAAAAAAAAAAAGCTGAAGCAAGTTCTTTAGAGTCATTCAAGTTTTCAGTGTTACTTGAAGCTGGGGAGCACATCCCAGCGTATCTATCAGCTGCCTTACAGCCACAGTTCCCTACACAGAAGCATGAACTTCTTGTGTTGGATTACTCCATGTAGCTCTAAGTGGGTGATCAGTCCACCTCCCTCTTTTTGCTTGTTTTGAAGAACAAGGGTTGACTGAGGAATAGCATGGATTGAAGAATGGGGTTGACTGAAGAATAGAGTGGATTGAAGAATGGGGTTGATTGAAGAACCAGGTTGTAAATAGGTAACTTCAAGGACTATAGGGAAAAGGAAATTACTAAGATAAGCTTTGCCAGAACTGCCTGGTGGTTACTGATATGTCAATGATCCTAAAACAAAGTGATGAAGAAATAACCACCATGGGTCCCAAAGCCCACTACCACATTTCAGTGCCCATGCGGGAGGCATTCTCTAAAAGTATGATGTAATGTATGCGATCTAATGAATATGTATGTTTAAGGACAATATAATCACAGACTGGTTGATGCTGGGAGGAGACACGCATGGAGGAGCGAGCCCCCATACCTCCTGGTGCCGCAATAAAGAATGCCTGCTTGTCAACTTAAACTTTGTTGGCAAGTTCCTGGAGATTTCTCTAAATCAGTTTGGAGATTCATTTTACCCCAGCTCACTCCACGAATACACAATGTCCCTTCACCGCTCAGCACCACAACTTAATGCACTCACAGAGCTGGTAGGAAACCTAATTAATACACGTAGATACCCCAAACTCTAAGATCTCCACACCAAGGCACTTCAGATGTAAAAGTGTAAAATGAAATCATCTTCAAGAAGAAAATCTGAAAGTGCCCCTGGGAGCAGGCACCTAAGACCTTAAGTGTTTATGCAGCTTTATGCATTGTTATTTCTTCAGTAAGGCTGTCACAGAAATGGCAGGGGTATGGGCAGAAAGTATGTTAGCACTTAGAGTCTGCTCGTAAATGCATTAAGCACAACTATTTCCCTGAGAAAAAAAATCAGGAGGAGAGCAGAGTCCCTTCTCCTGGGGAGCTAATCTCAATTACTGCTCATAATCATGCTTCAGCTAAAGAAAACCCTGCGTAACTCCTATGCTGTACATGATCTGGCAGTTGTGTGCATTTGCCACTTCAAAACCACAAATGTAATGAAGGAGAACAGCCTTTTTCCTTACAAAAAGTAAGGAAAAAGTGATTGTTCAAGAAAAACAATATTCTAAAAATAGGCCTTCTTCTATTAAAGCCTCCATGTATTACAATACCTTCCCACTTCCACAGAGCTTACAACCCCTAGAAGCAAGTTGCAAGTACATAGAAGTAATTCACATAGACAAAGGGAGCTATAAATGTTTGGTCAGATTTGCTTTTATGTTTACCACAAACTTGTGATTAGATTTTGCAATTGAACACAGGAAGAGGCTCTTTGCCTGCCCCATACACAGTGCTATAACGATCCAGGTAATGTGGGATGAAACCTGCTTTCCTTCCCTGCTTCCCCTGGCTATTGGAATACCTGGCTTGGATAGCTATAATTAGGTTGCAATTCAGTCGAGTGGGATTTTAAAGCTTGTTTTTTCTTGGAGCAGCAAATGCCACTGCTCAATGTGGGCACCAATAAACACTGCCTCCATTCTGCAGAAAGCAAAAGCTGAAATTCAAGGAAAATGCTGCACTGCACTACTTGAGACCCTTTCAGTCGCTCTCTGCGACACTGGGAGGCATCTTCAGCCAAAAGATGTCAGCACACAAGTTAGTTGTCAGAAACGTAAGTTTCCCACACATGGGAAATGGCTACAGGAGCTGTTTTTGAGAACAGATTGTACGTTGGTAGTAATTAAATTTCTAGATGTTTAATTTTTGCCCCCAAGAACACACTGTTAGCTCCTCTCTTGTTCTGAGCATCCTCTGTGTTGTAACACACACACTTAATTCCACAAAGAATTAACAATTCTGAAGCCTTCGGAACTAGATGACCTTAAGGTCCTTTCCAACCCTAACTATTCTATGATTCTATATGGGCATTTTAAGACTCCCTACAAGGGGACGTCACCCAGTGTGCTAGTTAAAGCTCTCCACTCCCGCCACCCCAACGGGTACCTAGTGGTTTGAAGCTGGGAAGTGTGGTGGCTGCGGTTTGCTCATGGCACTGCTGAAGCCCACCTGTCCCTGCACTACCATGTACACCCTGCGCAGGGTTATAAACTTATCTAACAAATTTGAGAGGTGGGGAACAGTAGGAGACAGGGGGGCAGATTCTCACATCATCAGGAGGGAAATAGACTTTTAAAAAGCCAGTTGTGTCTGTGCACAACAATGAAGCTTTATGTCTATATAAACTGACAAGTCAAATTGTACTCCTGGGCCCAATTCTCAACATCAGCACCATTCTATGGTGATAGCTGCCTCCTGCCACTGCAGGCTAATGGCTCTGTCTGCCAGGAAGGGCAGGCAGGATGATTAAAATAAGCATTAACAGAATGGTTTGGTGATTAGCTTCTCCCTCTCACTTCTTTCTCTTTGCTTTCTTTTTTTTACATACAGTTTTGCTCTGCCAAAGACTGCTAAAGCCTTTTCTTCATTAGCAGTGTACTTAACAAGTGTAAATTTAAAGTATTCATTTTCTTAAGGCCAGGGATTAAAGCAATTAAGGAAAACTGCTGCACTCGAGTCAATCCTTAATGTGGGAAAGAAACAATGGTGCTTAACATATTTAAACAAAACCAAATTGTGCATAATTATTCTGACACTCTGTCAAACTAAATTCTCACTCTGCTGCAATGACTTGTTAAAATCTCCTTTCTGAAATGGAAATAAACAGTTTCTTTCCCAGTAAGGGAACAGGTCTGGGGTATCTTTGGGCTACCTTCATAGCAAAGACACTGCCACAAAAACTGATGTCCACTCTTATTCCCTACTCATTTTACCATCAGCCTTCTTCCTGATATCGTATGTGCTTAACCTCTCACCAGGTCTGTGCATGGGAGACCTGAGCCCCTGCAGCCCCAGCAACTGGCCTATGTATTTGCATCACTGTGGACCAAATCAGAAAAAAAATCATTTTGAGCAAATGCCTCCAGAAAGGGAATTCATATCCCTGCAGCACTCAGTCTAAAATTCTGTACTTTTGCCTTTTAGGCACATTAAGTCCTTCTTAACATATGGCAGTAATGGTGTAGAATGGGGCCCAATCTATGTTCAGCAAAATAAGGAAGGGGGGCATGTTCCGAGTGATGGCGTTTGTCTTCATTAGGCCCAATGGAGCCCTGCTCTCTTGGGGATGGCTGAACAACTGTCTGCAATGTGAAGTGAATGAATTCCTTGTTTTGCTTTGCTTGTGCACACAGCTCTTGCTTTACCCATCAAACTGTCTTTATCTCAGCCCACGAGTTTTCTCATCTTTACTCTTCTACTTATTTTAGTTTCTCATTTTACTCTTTACTCCACCATTGGGGAATGAGCAAGCTGCTGCATGGGGCTCAGTTGCTGGCTGGAGTTAAACCATGACATGATAATAAACTCTACAGCATTTCTGCCAGACCACAAGCTGTAAAGTGTTGTCTTATACAGAGAGAGGTGCGGTGTTAACTGTGAAACCACAGGGAGCTGGTAAACAGAAAGGCGTTAACTAGAGTCACAAGGATGGCAATTTATATTTCAATGTTGTTAACCCTACCACTGATGACTATTGTAACAGAAATACTGAACAAAGTCATGATATAATCACATCTTGCTTAGAGATATAGATGCTCAAATCCCATTCACTTCTGTGAAACAGAAGGTCCACAAATTTCCACAAGTGCAAAGTTTATGAACAAAACCCAAATACACAGCTCTAGGATGACACAGAAAATATCTTAGAGGGGTCAAAAATACTCCATGTTTCTGAGCCCTCCATTCTGTCCATACACTTATACCTGTATATCCATTAAGTGTATGCCCGTAAGTATATATGTGGAAATGTATAAATAATTTTTTATTTAAAAGTATCTTTCTTCAGACTTCATAATGTTCACTTTCATTACAATAAACAATTGCACATTTAAAAGTGCCTAAATAAGAGGTTTGGTGATTTTTGTTTCAACTTAAACCATCAGCATGTCATTTTAGTTTGTGAAACCTCACAAACATTCACTTCTCTATTTTCCATTTTAGGATTATGGCAAGTTTTTTATAACTCTCTTTCAGTTCACCTTCCTTCTATGATTTCATTTCCCCAGCAGGTAAAAAAAAGAAGGAAAACAGTGGGCAAATATATAAAGGACAAAGAAAGCATGCTTTTTTTCCCCCTCAAACCAAACAAAACCAGAATACAACCACATACCTGGAAAGCTTATTCCTTACGTTTTGCTTATTTTTTTAGTCATTTGAATAAAAAAAATTAACTTGACCTTGCAGGTATTGGTAAACCAATCCCATCAGACTTTTCCTTACTTCCCATCCAGGAAGAACACTTGGCTTCATTAATATACCCCCACCTTCAATTACAAAAAGACATATTTAGGAAGTGACAGAGAGCATTACATCCAAATCGCTAAAACTACTGATTCAGTGCTGGGTAAGCCAATGAAACTGCCAGCAACAACCAGTTCAGATGGTGTTTTCTCTAAGAAGATCCTTTCCCAGGTACCTGGTACTTGAACATCTACTGGACAAAGTTCATCCCTCAAAATACTGTGATCCACATTTGCAAGAGAGCAGATAAAGGAACTGCCCAAATTACAGGATACAAAGAGCTCTTTCCTTGTGGGATCACAAGCTAAAACCATAGCATCTTTACCTAGCTGCATATCAGTCACAGGGTTGAAACCAGTCCTATGGATTGAGAAGGGACTCTGCAAATTCCTGTTAATGGTAGAACAAATTGCTGAAGTCATCTGTTGTGCAGTGCATTGGATTTCAGTGTGATTTGGTTTGTAGATTACCAATCAGCTGCTCCCACAACCCGAACCTTAAACAGAATGCAAGGAGGCATTATTTCCCATCCCTGGCAGTGTTCAAGGCCAGGCTGGTCAGGGCTTGGAGTAACCTGGTCTAGTGGAAGGTGTCCCTGCCCATGGAAGGGGGTTGGAACAAGATGAGTTTTAAGGCCCCTTCCAACCCAAACCAGTCTGGGATTCTAAGATTTAGTTCTAAATGTATGATAATATTTCAGTTTTGGAAAGTTTCTCTTTGGAAAATGCCAGCTCCCTGATAGGTTTGTTTACTTCTCAACTATTCCAAAAAGCCAGTTATCCAAAGAGGATACTAATGGTGTATGTTTTCCCCACCAGCACAAATTCAGCTTTCACTGTTCATCCAAGGATAAGTAGAGGTCTAGAGGCAGTTTTATGTCATTACTGGGAATACACAAGAAGCACCTGAGCAGCTAAGCAAGTCCAAGCACTTATAGAGTAAAGGGGCCAGGGAGACCATATTTGCTTTAATCCCCTTATCAGCAACTTGTCTTTGGCTGGAGGCTCTTTATCACTAAGTGGCTTGCCAATGAACTACCATCAAGGACACAAAAGAGCAAATACTCCATGAGTAAACATCCTACAGAAGGGGCAAAGAGATCTTTTGTAATGGTCACAATAATTTGTCTCTGCTATATTATAGACTAAATGTAAGTGATTTCTGGAAGCCAATATTTTTTACTTATGAGGAAAACGATTGTAGAAACCTTGAGGCAGGAAAGGGTAAGAAGCAGCAAGAGCAGTGACAGAATGCAGAGAGACAGACAGGCTAGAGGGCAATGAGACTACACGATGATATGTAAAATGTCAAATGTACATTACCTTCCAGATAAAGTCTAGGTGTAAAGGGCATGTGTGTGATCATGAGGGATGGCTGCCTTAATGGGAACCCTTTTAACCACTTCTAATTCATTCCTATAGTTGAGCTGATTGCACTTCTCTAGATCTGTGGGAAGATATCAGTGAACGGAATAGCTCTTAATCAGATCTGATGATGATATCCTGCTATCTTAAAGTGCAGCAATGTACACAGCATACAGGAAGGTCTCAGCGATTTCAAGTGCCAAATTAAGAAATGTCTCACATGGTTGGAAAGGGTAGAAAATACCACAAACCCATGGGGTTTACATCTAGGGAGATATATGTGATGATAGGACATCTCCCAGTATTCCTGCTGGGCCTTACTGACAGATTTGCCACTTTTGCCTTATGTAGGCTGGGCACATGTAAGACGTTTACAGGATGTGCCAGCAGTCTCCAGGGGGTTTCAACCCATAATCAGATAAAATATCACGGTTCAGAAAACAGATCATCCTGTTTAACTCTAAAAGGAAATTTGTTTGATGGAAAAAAGGAAAATACTGTTTCAGGTCAACTCAAAATGACTTTTTGTCTGTTCAGCTCCAAATCCAAACCATCATTATTTGCACAGTTCTAGTTTCTACTACAATACTCTGTTGGAGATATTCACACACAGTTAATCTGACTTGCCCTGCTGGAGTTGCCAGAATATCACAAGACTCGTGAAGCAATGGCTAGCAGAACCTCCTCTGATGCTTGCAACAGAGCAGCATTGTCAAGACCAGGATAAAACCTACAGCCTACTGGGAAGAACTGATTTGCTGCTGCCTCAGAAGATTGGGAAATAAATGTGTACCTGGGAAAAAAAAAGGATTTTAAGAAAATACCAATTTAATGATTCAGTGCTGCTTCCCTCCCTTTCCATAGGTTTACCCATACAGGGTGCAAAGAAAGCAGACTCTGGCCCTGAGGGAGTTCAGATGCAGCAGACTGATCTACCAGCAGGCTGCAGTATGTTCCCAGAAGGTGCAATATAATTTCGAGGCCAAGAAACAACCTATTCGCTCTGCATGCCATTAATTCTCATGAATAGTTCAATCCAATGCTCACAGAAGCTGTTGGGCATCTTTCCATTCTGTCTAGCCAGACCTGGATTAGGACTTATTTATCTTTTCATTATATACCTTATCTTTAAGTAGGAAGCAGCCCAAACAGCTCAGTGCAGGTGTGCGCATTTCAAGCTCTCCACCAGGCTCTGTGCCCAGCAGCACATGCGATGCTGTCTGCAGGTCGGAGACAAGGCATGTCACAGTCAAAAGCCACTCATGGAGAATAAAACTTCAGGCTTGCTCAACTAAACTTCTGAATTCACCATGGTTCCCCTGTTTTGCCAGCATGAAGAAGCAGCCCAGCAGGTTCCAGAGTCGCATGCCAAAATCCCTCCTTCATCTTCCTTGGAATTTGAAATGATTACTACCAGGTATTCTTGCTGAAAATGATTTAACATAATGTGCTGAATGAGATTACTAAGTTAAAATACCCTTCCTGAGGTGACTCTCTCGCTGCTTATCAGAATGCCAGAGGGGAAGGAGGACAGCATGAAGTGAATTCTTTTGCTGTCTTCTGCATTTTACAAGATCTTTAAGTTACTGAAGAATTCATAATAGGAAGTTTCACTGAGGCTCATTACAAGAGGTCCATGATGCAGGTCTGGCAGGCAGCCAGGGGATGGAGACTCAGGGCTTTGGGTTAGCCTCCCTTGTTCACCCTTTCCCTTTTTACAGTATTTTATCCAGTGTAGGCTGGGAACTGAAGACAGGCGAGGAAATGAGGTGGGCATGAGAGCAAAGCTGGTGAGGGGATGGGCACTCTTTGCCCTGCATCCACAGCCCTGGGTGTGCATCACTGCTGCAGCTGCATGTATTACAGCAGAATGCTACCACGCAGTGAAACATAGAATTTAGGGAGGAAGAGGAGTGTGCACCACAAAACACATCACTGCATGCCAGGGATGCTCAGGGTTTTGCTGAGAGACCAGGCTGCCCTTACCCATCCAAATCTGTCAGCCTCAAAATTAACTTACTGAGGTCAGTACTCATAACAGTGGTATTGCAGACTCTTGATTCAGTCTTCCTTTCTGAGAAAGCCCCATACTCTCTGGCCCAGTACAGCTATTACCTGCCAACCTAAAGGATGACGAATGTTATTTATATTGCAGTAATGGCTAACCAGTCAGTAGAGACCAGGGACAGGCTGTGCTATAGACTTTTCAAACACACTCTTGAATGAGGACTGCCCACAGATGGCTGAGTATATGAAGCTGCTGAGGCATTTCATCCAGAGGGACCTTGACATGCTTGTGAGGTGGGCTGATGCCAACCTCATGAAGTTTAACCGTGACAAGTGCAAGATCCTACACCTGGGTCAGGGTAATCCCAGGCACAGCTACAGGTTGGGCAGAGAAGAGATTCAGAGCAGCCCAAGGAGAAGGACT
>NDXB01018801.1:80951-106227 GCA_002631895.1 Agapornis roseicollis | reverse complement strand
CCTCCCCCCCCCCCCCCCCACCCCCCCAAAAAAAAAAAATCCGTGGCGGATTTGGGTCACAGGACCCAGCCTTGCACCTGCAACGGGGTTCCCCGAGCACCCCTGCTGCTAGGCCAGGCCCCGGTCCCGGTCCGGGTCCCGCTCGGCATCCTCTCCTCCGGCAGACAAAAGCGCTAGGCGAGCCAGCGCCGTTCGCGCTCCGCCCCTGGCTCCCGCTCCTCCCCGGGCTCCGCTCCCGCGGCTCCGCTGCCTTGGCTATTGCCGCAACGGACGGCAGCTGGGGCCGTGTAGAAACGAATCTATTTATCTCTAGTCCCTTAAAGCTGTGACCGCTGTTTTGCTTCAGTGGGGATGGGAAATAACAGTGATTCTGCAGCTCTCGCAGATCAGGGGTTGGGGGGGGGGGACGGGACACAATGCCTTTCTTCCCTGTGGTAACTAATTGCGGGCAATAATTTCTTACACTGAATAGGGCTGTGTGATTTTTTTCTTCATGCTTTTCTCCTCTGGATTGTGTTTTTTAGGTTAGGAGGGAAATGCATCTGTGAGGGGGGGTGTGAAGCCTGCTGCAGGCAAACGTTATTTAGCAAGTCAGCACCTGGTGGAAGAGTTGCACAAATGGCAACTGCTCAGGCTCAGTTCTTGGGTATTTGCAGGATTTTTCCAAATCTTGTAGATACTATGTGATTATTTATTTATTATTATTTTTTTTAAGATACAGTTTGGAAGCACAACCCCTGTTGTGTAATTTCCCATTTATGCCAGCAATGAAACCCTTACCCAGCTTCTCTTGCATATCTAACTGGCCACAGCACCGCTTTCTCTGCCCTTGACCAACAAACTCCTACAGCTCTGAGTTGTGTGGGAGCATTCCCATGCAGCCACCTCTTTTTGCTGTGCTTTGTCCAAGGACTCCCCTTGCTTGCATTGCTTTGCCTGGTGCCTTGACCACACGTTATGGGATTTATTGTCCTGCCTCTTCCATTTACCACTATTACTTTTTTATGTTCTAATTTTCTTGTTGAGATGTCCCAGTCCATGTGTTCCAATTCGGTGGCAGTTGAAAAGGCTCTGACCCCTGCAGTGGTGCCCACTCACCCCAGTGCCACCCGACTGCTGCTTTGCCATCATCAGCATCCCTCAGCATTGCCAGGGTGGCAGGGAAATCCCTCTTCTGCCTTCAAAAAGACAGGGGACAGATGCTCTGGCGTATGGCTGCTGCCCCAGCTGCCCACTGGCAGGGCAGAGAGGCTGAGATGTTTGCTTGTGCCACTGAAGCAAAGGAGAGCTGGATGTCACCTGCTGGTTTGTGGTAACTGTGCTTTCCTCAGCAGCAGCTTTTATGGTGGTTATTCAGTGGGGCTGCAGGAAGGACATTGTGGAGCTTTGTGGAGCTCCATGGAAAGGTTTCCAGACCTGATCTTTGACCATAAATGATAAAACCAGCACACTTTCCCTTTTCAGGGGCACATGGAAACTGAAGGTCAGCCTGAATTTGCCATGGGCCACAAATGTTTGATGGGGTCTGTTGGAGTCATCTGTCACATATGGGCCACAGTGTTTAGCAGAGCTTTGTGCATTGCTGAAGAAGATTGTTTGGATTGCTACCAAAACTGACCAAAGTCCAAGAATTTTTTAGGAGGGGGCCAGTGCCAAGGACTTGTGCCAGTGGGAAACCTGTGCAGCAGAGACAGTTGCCCCTGGTAGGGTCAGGGCAAGAGCCAGGGCCATGGGTAAAGAGCATGTTAACAGAGACTTCTTAATCACCAACCCCGCACTTTAAGTTACCTTACAACCTCCCAGGTCAAAGCCAGGGAGCAATGCCGGCAGGTAAATGCCCACTTGTGTAGAAGTGCAGGACAGATCTGGCAGATCTGCTCATGTATTTCCCATTTTGTCTTCCAGTGGAGCTGAGTCCGTCTCTTCAGATGAAAAAGGTACAGTAACTTTGTGAAATACAGCACTTCAAATGGGGATTGTTATGAGAAATGCCTGTCG
Organism: Agapornis roseicollis; assembly: GCA_002631895.1. Classification (NCBI taxonomy): domain Eukaryota; kingdom Metazoa; phylum Chordata; class Aves; order Psittaciformes; family Psittacidae; genus Agapornis; species Agapornis roseicollis. The sequence goes on along the minus strand of NDXB01018801.1, from coordinate 104,229 downwards.
TTCAGAATGGAAATGACAGTAACTGCTGGCTTTAAAAGTTGCTTTAAAAACCCTTTAAAAACCACAGAGTAATGCCTTAGGTTAATGGGTAAGAGCTCTGATTCTTTTATACTAATTTTTAAAATTCACATTCCTGCTATATATTCCCTTCCTCTGATCTGCATAATGCAAAAATGCCAAGAGGAGTTAAATGTTTTTTCAAGCCTATAGCTCCCAGTGACTTTTCTTTTGCAGAGATGGTGCCTGGTGGTGCAGAGGGAGAGAGCTCCACTGAGGAGCACCGACCAGGTGAGCACACAAGCGGCTGAGGGCTTTCCTGCATGTGGGGTGGCGTGGCTGGCCTTGCTCCACCGTTTCACTACAACATGATAAAAACCACAGTGTATACACTGCTGTAGCTCCTCAAGCTGCAGTCCTTTGCAATACTGGTTTCTCTTCAACTTTGTAAGAGTAATTTATTAAAGCCACCTATGGTGCATCCACATGAGTCATGTCACTGATGGGACACACCAGCTCCCAGCAGTGCTTCTCCCTTCTCACATGCATGCCACAGAAAACCATAATTTAACTGGGTGAACTGGGACATGCCACAAGTGGAGGTCCAAAATAGTCCCACGTTGTATAAAACATTAACATTAAGTATCTTGAACAGCACATGTACCCCTTAGAAGGAAGTGGGTGACCCCTAAGTCCCCTCTCATGCTGGAATTTGATGCTCTGATGCTTCTCCACCTCAGTATTTTTTCTATTCTGTTACATTATCTAACTTGCTGACCAGCCTGTTGTATTTAAACTTTTAGATGTATCCTTTTAGTTACCTGTGGCATAGCTTTATTTCATTCTGCCTGTGACTAATGAGATATAATTCTGTTAAGGAGAGGACAGTTCAGAACACAGCTCTAGCAGTACCTCGGAAGAGGAATCAGGTGAGCCTTGCATTGTGATTTATGTATTATCTCTCTTTTGAAGATGTATGCTTGGTTTAAATTAGCTGTTTTTTATGGGAATAACCTCAAGGTTACTGTATAACACTTAATTCAGTGATTGCATGCTGAAAAGCAGAATGATATTTTTGTGAGGAAATTATTTTCTAACCATTCAGTTTTGAGCAAAAGGAATAATAGAAGAGCAGCAGCTAATGTTGCTTTAGCCTCAGAGAGACAATGCACACAGATGTTTTTACAACACAGTAGTTGTCCAAACACCAAGAGGCTATAATAAATCTGCTTAAAATTTGACAGTAAAAGTGGCAAAACAGGATGGACAGGAAAACAATTAAAGGAAGTGTTTGCTGTTGATGAAAAGCCTGTGGGTTTTTGCTTATATGGGTTACACCACTGCCAGTTTATTCTGGTTTCATACAAGATTGGTAGTCTTTAGTGAGATAATTGCAAAGCTTTTTCTCATCAGATGCGGAGGAGTCAGATGGAAGAAAGTCGGGTGAGTGTGCATTTATTCGGTTCCTTTTATCTGTCTTACAAGGCCAGCACAGATAATGGTAATGGTACGTGGTGGCAGGAAAGTGACTTAGAGCTGGCCCGACTGTCACCTCCATGTCTTTTAGTTACAACAACTTGCTGGAGAGCATACCCAGGAAGGAGGGGCACAGGGTGCATGCGCACTGCACGCTTGCTGCCTCTGTTTGCAAATGGAGGGCTGTGGGTGCAGGGCAATGCTGGAAGGAGCTGAGCTGAGCTTCCACTCGTCCCAAGTGGCCCTGCGTCACTGCAACCCATCTACAGCTCAGGGCCTGAAATAGCACGGCTGCAGGAAGGGAGCCAAAGCACTGGGTGGTGTTTGCCTGATGTTTTCCAGGCGGTTTGCTGCAGCAATACATTTTCTGCCTCTCCCACATCTGCCTGCTCTGGAGGGTGTTGATGTCCCAGGATGATTTTGTGACAGCCTGCCTGGAGTCCTGGCTTTGCAGGGGAGTGTTGGTGGGACAGGAAGCAGAGGCAAGCAGCACGCCAGCAGCCAGCCCTGCCTCACACCTTGTCACAACAGCTCTGCCATTCAGCTTCTGCAAAATCTACCCTTTGGGCTGAAAACTTCCACTTGATGTGTCTGTGCTTGCTTTCGATTTTGTTGGGGGTTAGTAAGGAGAATTCAAGCACATTGGAGACAAATACACTGCAAACAGTGTGGTTACCTGCTCACTAGGAGTGCTGCTGCCAACTTCCGTGAAAGGTGGTTGGACTTTGCACTTGGCACAATGAGACCTATCCTGGGGGTGAATCTTTTTTTAACCCTTGTGAAAATTCTCAGTAATTTGGGCAAGTGATGAGCTTTTGACAGAAATTATGGCGTTCATCTTCATCCCTGTGCCAAGCCTGCACATGCAGGTGTGCAAGTGTGTGTTCAAGAATGTAGTCCTAGCAGTATTCTCCTTAGGTTTCTATGAATGTAAGCTAATTAAATTGTGGGTTGTCCTTGCTGAACATGGGAGCAAAACCTGCTGGAGGCTGTGACAATTGCTGCAAACTTCTTTTTTTGTAGATGAAGAACAGGAGGAGAAGGAATCGCTGCCTTGCTGCAATGACTCAGGTAGTAACAGATCTCTTGAGGACTGGCTTTTGTTTGTTTGTGGTTTTTTGTCGTGCCTCCCTTCCCCCCCTCTCCCCCCCCCAGTGTTTAATTACTTTGCTTTTAATGATCTTCCTTTTTCTTCATTAGAAGTGAACTGCCTGCCACCCTGTGAGCACTGCAGAAACGACAATGTATGTTTATAAAAACTCCCAGCGCACACACTTTGCATGGGATAATTTGCAAACTGTAATTCTGCTCTCCCATCACCTTTTTAGTTATATTTTTTTTTCTTTTTAATCTATTTATAGGGACAGAAGGAGCAAGTGACCCCTAGGAGACTTGCTGGAGGACAATATATGTATGGGTTTCTTTAATATAATGGGTATACATGTACATATGTCATCAAGATACTTCTGTCTTCACTTTAAGTGGGAAAACTGTTTATTTGCTGCACAAATGCAATTGGAGATGTGCTAGAAGATGCCCTCAAATTCTTAAAAAAACCCAGTGTAGAGCAGCTGCCTGTGCTGCCTCCAAATCCGGATCCAAGAAAGCTCTTAGGATGGTTTCCTGCCTGCCTTGTCTTGCGGTAGTAATTAAAATCAGGCACATTTTTATGTGCTTATTTTAGTCTGGATCGCATGAGGGGTCTTACCCTGCTTCACAAGAATAGTTGTCTTCTCCCTTTGCACTGACCCTGCATTTTGTTTTGGATCCCAGCCTTGCTCTCTTCTCTGGCTTGGAAGTTGCCATCAGTGTGTGACCTTGATGTTGACACTGTGTGTGGCTGGTGTTGTCCGTGTATATGTTGATGCTGTCAGTGTACGATGTTGGCTCTGACTGGTGAGAACTGGGCTGAGCGTTTGTGTAGAAGCAGCTGCCTCATTTGCAGGAAATGTTATACAGAATGCTCATTACAGCTATTTTGCATGCGCTGGGTGCTCCTGGGTAGTTTTTAACAGTTCAGTGACAGTTTAAATGTAGAGACAAGAGGAAAAAAAAGTAGTGGCCTCTGTGCTATTCAGATAAAGTGCTCTGTGCCTGTTGGGAAGGGAGTTTCTTGGTTATCCCATGCAAACCATATTTCTGTGGTATTTACTAGGCAGTGGAAACCAAACTAGCTGGGTCTCTCTTCCCCATGGCAGAATGCATCTGGACACAGAGGGGACTTACCAGTGCAGCCTCACAGGCTTGATTTTTGAGGTAACGAAGGCTGTCAAAATCACATACTCCCTCTTATCCTGGAGCAAATATGCCAACCTTGTGGAAAAGCCATGGATTGTGGGTGGCCCCCTCTTCGACGTGCGCTGTGACTCGGCCCCTGCTCTTACCTCCATCCAGTTTCCGCACTCCCTCTGCCTTGGTGGTGAGTGCTGGCCACTGGCCTGGTGGGTTCGGAAGGCTGCCAGCCCTCCAGTGCAGGAGGTGCTGAGGCATCTATGTGTCCCTGCAGATCATGGCGCTGGCATGGCCTTCAAGGTTTTGCACATCAAAGGCCAGGGCGCAGCTATCGAGCCCTCAGCTGACTACTCAGCCTCACACGTGAAGTGGCTGGTGAGCTCGCTCTCACCGGTGGGACCTCTCATTCAGAGCCAGGAGCCGGTGCAGTACCACGGCGCTGTCATCCTCTACAAAGTTGTTGACGAGCATCCCTCCTTATCCTTTCGTGTCTACGTGGCTACAAACAATGACTCCTTTATAAAGGTATGGCTTGGGTAGTGTGGTGTGATACAGAAATACTGTCAGGGCTGGTTATAAGGGTGCTACATGGACGATGGGATATGGTAAAGAGATGTTTTTCTCTTTCCCCAGTGTTTGCATGCAAAGCTGTATCTATCTCTGTAATGAGATTTCCATACCAAAAAGGTCTGCCAAGTTAGGAAATGATGTTGAGGTAATTATACTGGCCAGCATGTTCATTCATGAACTGTTATAAAAAGAAACCTGTTTGCCACCAGAACCCACAGAGCTCAGGATTTATACCTGAAAGAGCTTCCTTTCCTCCCAGCCTTTCCCCCTTACTACTAGAAGAGGACAGCAACAAATAATCTTCCTTTTATTTGGGTTGTGATCTCTCTTGTCTAATTTCACCTATAGAGCACAATAGCTGAAGAGGTTTATGCGATGCTTTGTAAGCATGGTGTTTAGTGCACAGTTTTGTGTGAAGTTCGCCCTGTAGAACAGGTCACAGCTGTTCTGTAGAGCTGGGGGCCACAGAAAAGCCCAAGGAACCACATTAACACAGGCCTTAAATGCTAATTCCTTTACTGAAGTAACCTTTAAATCATCTTTTTAAATTTTAGGATATCTCAAAAGCTGTAAAACATTCAAATAAGAAATTCATTAAAATTGACAAGCCCCCTGTATGCCGAAAATTACTACAGAATGGAAAGAGGTATAGATTAGTTTGTGAGCCAGAAGCTGAAGTAACTCCGGAGGTAAGTCCTTTACACAGCCCTCATTTCATGCATTGCAGCTGCATTAGAAACATGGCAAACAATTGCTTTTCTTGTATGTTCCTGCACTGGCATTAAGGGCATATTTCACATTCATTTGCTATCATTGTAGAAAGCATTTGCTCCTTAGAGCTGTAAAATTTTGGGAAGAAATCCTGATGCTAAGTTCAACAGCAAAAATCTGGGGAGATTGGAGTTTGGGCTCAGACCTGTGACAACAGCCAAATATTTTCTCTTTATGTTTTGGATAGATATTCATTTTTAACATATTTACATTGTATAGGAAATTGAATTTGTTGATGGATCTCTCTTGAAACTAAAAAGTTACATTGAAGTCTATTTGGAGAAACCTGATGACTTCACCTTGTCTTTGGTTGAGCTGGAGTCTGATGAGACCGTATGGAAAGCAAAACTCAGAGAGAGTGAGTCTTTGGTCTTCCCGTGACTGGTTTGTTCCTGCTGAAAAGATGCAGGAGTTGGGGTATAATTCAGCCTTTAGATGCATCTAAATTCCTGCTGTAAGAATCATGAGGTTGGAGCTCAAAACAATAAAATACCAAAGTGCTATGGGAAGTTGGGTAGGGGATGTTGAAGGAACCTGCAGAATCCCTCATGAGCAAGTGAAGGCTGCAGGAGGTTCCTCCACTTTGGTTTTACTTATGGAGAATAATGTACAATTTCGATTGCAGTTTCTATTGCATATTATGGATGACATCCTGCAGCATGTTGGATAAGAGGGAAAAAAATCACCTCATTATACAAAATCTTAGCTCAACAGCCAGAATTCACCCGATAGCTTGGTTTTGTGCCTGAGAATTGTTTGATGTAGAGCATAGCAATGGGAATTCCTGCCTCACCATTTGTTTCCTCTGAAAACTGTTTCCCAGGTGACTGGATACATTATGATCAGAACAAAAATGAGCAGAAAAGAAGTGCAGTCAGTAAGTCCATTTCAAGATCAGTTGGGGTTACCTACTCTTTGTGTACCTGACTTGCTGAAGTGATGTGAAAGAAGTTACATCACCTCTTGCTTGCTTCTTAGGTGTCAAAAAACGGAAACCAGCCTTCAGTGTTTTGGATGATGTGCTATGTAGGAAAAAGCAGAGGACCGGCAATAAAGCAGGTAGAGCATTTCTGTGTCATTTATAATAATGTTTTTGTTTGTTTGTTTTTTTTGTATCCCTAGAATTGAACCTGAGCTCACTTTTTAAAAGACATCTACAAATCTGAACATGAAATATAAGAAAGTGCTGCTTTTCTAGGTGCAGAATTCATCCCTACAGTTGTATGCTTTGCTATACTGTCATTCATTCAGGAAGTAAATGAGGAGAAGCAGCTAGAAGTTTGCTTTGTAAGGGTCAGCTAAAATGTAGTTGTCTTGTAAGACTAGGAAATAGTGCCTGTTTTTTTGAAGGGGTTTCCACTACATGGCTCAGATTTTGTATTTGGAGTATCTCCTGAGCTGTAACAGGCTGAGTTTTTCTGGGGGAAAAAAATCAGCTCCCATTTACTGTTGATAGGCAATATCCTGATGGTCAGAAATGCTGGGGGTCTGGGAGCTCCCACCCAGAAGTTACTCATTTACTAGTAGTTACTTGGAAAAAATACAGAAGAAATCATGTTAGTTCAATAAGTAAATGATCAGAAGTAGCCATGTGCATGTTTGTTTATGGGTACGTGCAGCCAGCAGAGGGAGAGCTTCCATCCCTCAAGCCCTCAGTTTGATGTGTAAGTGGTGACAGGGAGAAGAAAGGCGGCTCAGTCTGTGTAACAGCGCGGGCTGAGGTTTCGGGGTCATTGAAATTAAAATAAAAACAAACATCACCTTTCTGGGGCAGCTGTAGGGTTTGAGAGCAGCAGACATCTGAACTTGCTGTGAGACAGCAAGTGCTTAGCTGTAACGTTATGTGTTTTAAAATCCCTGGGTGCTTGGTAACCTAATGTACCAAGGGAAGTTCTTATGCTGGATGAATAGCTGCTTATAGATGGGGAAAAAAAAACCCAGCCCTTTACAGCAGCCAGCATGCAAGCGGATGCTGTCATCTTCATGAGCTAGGCTTCCTAGTCCTTCAGGCTCTTTTCTCCAGCTCTGGGATCTGATCTTGCCAGCTGATCTGAATAATAAGATTACCTTCATTGTATGTCTGAACTACAGTGTAATTTGCTCACAAGTTTAACAAGAAGCTAGATGTTAAATCTGATTTTTGTTCTATGTCTTTTCAGGTGGAATTGAAACAAGAAACTTAACTGACCAACAACTGATGGTGATTGCAAAATTGTTTGGTAGGCAGTGGAGAGAAATTGCCATTGAGTGTCTTCAGATGGAAATGAAAGACATTGAGCAGATTCAGGCAACAGAGGAAGAAGTTAATATGCAAAAATTTCTGCTGTTAAGTAAGTGGAGAGACAGAGAACAAGGCAATGGAACTGCTGAAGCTTTGTACAAAAGTCTGCATGAAAAAGCATCCTATGAGATACTGCAAGCACTACAAGGTATCGTATTCCTATTACATTTATTTATTACATCAGCGTGTTTCAGATGTATTTTTATAATTCTCATCATAGTTTGGCACATACCTTGTACATGTTTTACTATGTAGGTAAAAATTACCTCTCTTCTCATATTACTTTCTTCCTTGTGACATTTTTATGCTTTCTTTCAGAAACTGATATAAAATAAATACTATTTTTGCACTGACTGAGTTGAGAGTACTCTCAACATGACCTGGCCATCATGGTCAGTGTTATATACCTAGTCCAATTCTTCATCTTCTCTGGAAGTCCTAAGAATAGATGTTTGGGTCTTTACTTATATATATTTTAGGAACAAAAATTGACACTTTCCCCTGAGGGATGGCTTAGTGGTTTGGTCCTGCAGATCCATGTGTGTGTATGTATTTCCTCACTGTCCATGGGTGTTCCCACTCATTTCTGTGGGACTTCTTTCATTTGCTTCACCTTCTGCAAACCAAAGTTGTTCATTGAGCTGAGAACTCAGACAGCCAAGGGGAACCTCACTTAAAGTCTAAATATATTTTTATTTTCTGGAATAGGCAAAACTCTGTTCTTAATTCTCCCTTAAAGTAACCTGGCTACAAAGGGTGGAGAGCTGCTTGTGCTCCTTTGCTCATCTTGCCCTCACAAACCTGTCTGTGCAATAGCCTTGTGCTGTCTCATACGGTTTTAATGCATTTATAATTCAACTGAACATTGCAGTAACTTCTAGAGATCATATAATCCATGTGTGTTTGTCCATTGCCTTTCTTCAGGTTTCTCAGCTCAGTGCTGAGCTGGTGAAGCTGCAGCTAGAACGATGGGACTTTCCCCAGCCAAACATTATACTTCTCCAGCCACCTCTCCCGCATCTTGCTTGGATTTGGGAAGGAAGATGCGAGGCATCACTACTGAGCGAAAAGTTTGGGTAGAATATTCGCAAGAAATGTGAATGAATTTTTGCATGGATATAAGCACACTTAAGACTTTCAGGAGCAATTACTCATGTGATGGATCCCAGCATTGCAGCTGGCAGTGCTGGGCTTCACGTACAGGAAAACCCAGCACTGCCACCCTGCTTTGTCTCATTTAACCTAGTCCTAAAAGATATGAACACTGGAAGAAACCAGCTTACGTTGTTCAGGTATATGGTTATTATCTGGAAACATTTTTATTTAAATCAGGGAAAGACAGGGGCAAAAGTTATGCAGAAACTTTTTTCCCCTTAAAAAGTATTGAACTGCCAAAATCATGTGGTACATTATATTTCGTACAGATGCCCAAGATCAGGGAAGCATAATCCTAAACTTGCAGATAAATTCCTTTGCATAATCACTGTATATATGCATAATTACTGTATATACTCGTGTAAATTCAGTCCTTGTTAAGCTGTGGTTCTGTTTTCTAAAAACCCAAAGTGTGGTTTCATGGGAGCACCACTATTAACTCTAGGCAGCTTTGAATTTTCTCTGGGAATTTCCTCTTCACTCTTTTCTGTATAGTCTGTCTCAATTTTTATGAGATATTTTTTTATGTTTATAATTTTTTTTAGTATTATAAACTTTTTATACTTTTTTTTTTACTTGGTTATTTTTAACCTGAATAGAATTAGGTGCTTAAACTAAAAGAGGAGAAGCTAAAATGTCTGTGAAGGCTGTTGGCAATGCACGTACTGCAGAACTGGAAAACGTTTGGAATGAGTGTTATTTGCAGAAGAGAGCGGCAACCTGATGCAGTGTATTGTCTTGTTGCTAAGGCATGGATTCTTTTGATCATCTTTCTCTGTGTATGTTTATGAAAGAAAAGACATACTTTTACAAAGTAAGGATTAAAAAGGAGCCATTTATACTACTTATGTATGTTTTTTTATATTTATATATATATTTTAATTTTAGCTGTTGGATGGAATGTTGCAAGGCTGTTGTATGTTGTGGACATCTTTCCAACCCTTGATGCTCCACTGGTACATACATCCAACAGGGTGGCTGTGGGAAAGGGCTGTGTTGGTGCCCTGGACCTGGCAGGTTCTTCTGCCAGTGGAGTATTTAGGGGGGAATAAAAACCCTGTGTGGGGCAGGAAGGTTGATGTGAGGCTCTCCATCCCTGTGTGGAACTGCCTTTAGCTCTTCTCTCTAGGACAAGTAGGTGGAAATTGCCACTGAGGACCTTTAAGATACCCACTAAAAAATGGAGCTCTAACAGGACCCTCTGGTCAAAAGCAAAAATCAGTAAATCTAAGCTGGAAATAAGATGGTTATTTGTAATCATGAGGGTAACCGGCAAGCATAGCAGTTGGTCAGAGGAGATGAGGTCTTCAACATTCAGGATCTTTAAATCAAAATCAAGAGGCTTTTAAAAAAAAATTAAAAAAAAAATGTTGTATTTCTGTGGCCTTCAGTTTGGCTTTGTATTCTTCTTGCATGCAGAAGGAATTGAAATATTACAATTGCATCACAGCACCAAAGCATGAGGTTGTTCTTACCTTACAACTTGGTCTACACTGAGTGTTCTGTGGGAGTAGGGACCAAGGCCCTAGTTCAAGCAGTGGGAGTTTATAAGATTACATTTTAAGGGCTAGTGTGGTGTGCAGCTAACACCAGTGCTTGGGGCAGAGGAGAGGATGAGGATAGCAGCTGTCACCTCAGCATCTGGAAGATCTGAGGGTCCCACCAGCCCCTCAGCATCCAAAGGGGACCACTTGGGTTCCCAAAGAGCTGGGAGAGCAGAGTTTGGAGAAATCAAGTAAGGGGAGAGAGCTGGAGACCAAGGTGCTGGTGACAGTGAGCAGTGAAGGCAGCATGGGAGTTGGCTGGAATGTAGCCAAAGTCACTGTGCAGCTGAGGACAGACCCATCAAATAGGAGATAGATGCTGTTGTCCAGGCTAGCTTAAATGCTGCAGGCAAGAACTGGGAAAATAATCATCCCAACATCCTTTCTGGCCTTCAAAGCTGTGCATAAACCCTTGGCTCCCTTAAACAATTTCACTACTGATTTCAGTGGTGCCGGGATTTCACCCCAAAAACTATGAACTGGAAAATCACAGTAAATGAGGATAAAATCGAGTGGGTTGCTTTGAGTGTGCAGTCTGAGAGGAAATCCACAAAAACCATGTCTGATGTAAGTAAGAAGATAGAAACAGGATTTTAAAATACGGTATCAGTGCTGAATGTTGCTATGGTGTACCTTTACATGCCAGCAATATTCAAAGTATTTTAAAAGTATTTGTGTTATATTTCAAGGAAAAAAAAAAACAACAAAACACTACATTTTTTATGCAAACTTTAATTTTATTAGGCAATAAATAAGGAATATTATAAATAAATTGATTATTATAAATATGTTTCAATTTATGAAAATTGCAGCTGAATAAATAAGAGAAATTCTAGTTGAGTGTTTGGTGATTTGAGAACATTTTGGTAATACAATGTAGCTTATAGTCTAGAAATCCAGAAGTTTAACATGATAGCTTAAAAGGCACTGACAACACCTCATTAAAATGTGATTTATAAGAAACTGAAAAATTATGCGCTAGATTCCTTAAAAGTCCCCATCTGCCTCTCAGGGTATTGAGCCTACAATTTCTTCTCCAAAACATCCTTAGGTCAAATTTCTACCCATAGTACTGGAGGGCTGGGCGCTTACAGTGTGCTCTCCAGAGAGGCCAGGTAGTTCATCATCCTGTCAATGGTAACCGTGCGGATTTGGAAGGCATGAAGGATGCTGCAGAGCCTCATCCTCCCTTTGAAGGAAGTGAGTCCTGTGCCTGCTGATGGCTGCGGTGCATTCCCACTACTGGTCTTCAGGGCCTGCAAAGAGGTCAGGGTGTTACAAGCTATGGCCAGAAAGTGGCTAAACCAAAAACCTCTTTAGTTTTTTCACCCCGAGTGATAAATTACAGGACTTAGGAATAAGAATGTATTCTCCAAAATGAAAAATTTGAAATATTCAATGTAATTAATAGACCTTGGATAAGTTTTGAAATATTTAATGATATGAATAGAGCTAGGATAAAATTTGAAATATTTAATAATATAATTAATAGACTTAGGATGCACAATTGTACTTTTCTTGAGACAAAAATGCCCATTTGTGCACAAAGGCTCTTTCTGTTCGGGAGTAAAGATGCTTCTCAAACAATATGTCTATGGCTGGCTTTGTCTAGTGACCCTTTAGACTGGGCTCATCTGCCCATGGCCGGAATCTCCAGGCTATTGGGAGATGCTGTTTCAATACAAACACAATTAACTTTTGTTTTAATTAGCTTTTGTGAAACAAGCAAACAAACAAACTTTTAACTTTTATTCCCTCTAACCACTAATAGTATTTACCAAAGTTAAGTACATGCGATATCATATTTGGTATATCAGATGTATTATATTTCAGTATTTGGAAGAGAAACAGAGCTGTGTCCCTTTTACTCTACCTTTTACTCTATTTTTGAGTTCTCTGTGGAAGTGGCAGAAAAACCTGTACTGTATCTCATTGTGAGAGCAGAGCAGTGTAAACAAAGCAGCCATAGAGAGGATCATAGCAGCCAAGGAAAAACAATTGGGACACACAACGCATAAGAATCAAGTCCCTTCTAGGAAAAACAGCAACAGACATTTTGTTTAATTGCAAGATTAAAGAAAAGTCATTATTTGACTGTCTTCAGAATGGATTTAAACCCCTGGTTTAAGACAGAAATAATAGGAAGGAGACAGAAATACTTACTTTCATCATTTCATCAATAGTTGCCAGCACCTCCTGATCGTTGAAGTTCTTCAGCTCTGCCCTGTAGGCATTCAAATCCTTATGGATGCCCTGCAGGCATTTACCCTGCAATAATCAGAGTTATTAGGAAATGTGTGAATCCATTGTTAAATGCTTTAAACATGCAACAAGTCAACAAAGGGGTTCTTTTGGGAAACTTGCGATTTACCATGTCAAAAGTAGATCTTTCCAGCACTGGACAGTTTCCAGTCTGCAAATTAAAGAAATGAGACATGGTGATTTTGTGGAAGTGTGAATTTTACAGCTGTTACATGAAAATATGATGCTGGCACTTGATATGTTATTTTACCACTGGATCCTCAGATGTGCATGCTGTTATTGTGTTCATTTGATTCTTAGTGATATCCTCAAGGTCAACCTCTTCGAGGGTACATTCAAATCCCAGGGTGCCGAGCTCCTGTGTTAAAAAGGGAATAAAAGAGGGTCATTGATTCAGCTTCACAGTCCTGTGTATATACATATATATATATGTAAACACACACAATTTTACATGATGCATCACAACTGTCTTGCTGAATCCTAGAGATGAGACTGTGTGAAGACTGTGGTTAAATACAAAAGACAACATAGAGACTAAGAGGCTGAAATGCATGTGACAGTACTTTCAATAACACATCACCACTTCCCCCCAGTGCCCTATCACTGCCCGCATACCACCGCTGCTCCATCACACCCTGGCTTGGTACCCTCACCAACCCGTCATCACCTGCCTGGGTCATCACTGTCCCATCACTGGCCACTTGGGTACCACCACCATCCCATCAGCACCTGCCTGGGTACCATCACTGCCCCACCACTGGCCACTTGGCTACCACCACCATCCCATCACCACCTGCCTCAAACACAACCACTGCCCCGTTACCGCCTTCCCGTCCTCTCGTCCGCCCGCCCGGCCCCTCGCAGACCTTCACCCGGTGGAGAGAGGCGTTGGCTGCCGCCAGAAGCTCCCGGGAGCGAGTCAGCTCATCTGCGAGGCGGTGCCGGGGGGCCGGCGGCGTCGGCAGCGCCCAAGAGGGGTCTGGCAGGGCCAGCGCCAGGCAGAGGGCAGGCAGCAGCGCCAAGGGCCCTGGCCGCTGCCTGCAGCCCCCCGCCGCGGCGCTGCGCGGCGCTGCCTGCCCGCTGCTGCCCGCGCCGTCGCGCTGCTCCATAGTGATGCCGGAGGAGTGCTGCCGGAGTCGGCGGGACCGAGCCACTTCTTATAGGGGTGGCGAGCGCAGGAGTTCCCCATTTTATCCTTCCCTTCCCGTTGCAGCAGCGGGTCGGTAAGCGGGCTGGGGACAGCCAGCACTCATCCCGAGAGCGGCGGGGCAGCCATCCGCCGGGAATCCCGGCACCACGGGGCAGGGGGATGTGCACAGCGTCCCGGGGCGGGGGGACCAGGGTGCTTGGTCCCAGGGTGTCTGGCAGCCCCTCAGCTTGGCCGAGAGGATGGCAAGCACTTTCTCCTGAACTAGTCCCTTTGCATGCAGCCTGCAGCGAGCCTGCAAATAAGAATTAACTTAAACCACGTGTATGACACACACATAAACATTTTCATTTGCATTCTTTACTGTTAAAAGCTATAGCAGAGAGATGTCAGTAGTGAATATTCGTGAAAACCTGCATGGAAACTTGCTTTTTTGATGGTATACTTGGTATAATCACCAACTATGTCAGTATTACTTCACTTGCACCTGGCCATTCTCAGGCTGGGTGAAAGGCAGTAGAAGACTTTACTATCTGTTGAGTCTGCTGTGAAGTAGATGGGAGTTTTGCTATTGACTTGGAAAGGAGCAGGATGAATCAAGANGTTGAATAATCCAGAGAGACATAAGAAAAACTTTAAAACAAAGCAATACTGGCTGGTCTGGTGATTCTGAAGAAACAAGTTTTCCGTATTATATCTGACTGGTATCTTTGATAAAGAAGTTCTCTCTCTCTTTTTTTTTTTTTTTTTTTCCCATAAGAAGGTTGTGGTGTGTCTAGAGAGTGACTTTGTTAGGATACCAGCCCTGCATAATTTTCCAATTTCACTGTGTATTTTCCACTTCTACACTAGTCATTGGGCTTTGGGATGTGGTTTTAATTTATGTAGGAGACTTAAGGTTTTTTTCTGACACAGAAGTGGAAGAGACCTTTGGGATATGCTTGTGTGTGTGTTCAGCTTTCCAGGTTTCTTTGCTCAATGCTCAGTCATAGCGCTGCCTCGAGAGCAGGGCATGAGGTTTCTCTTCAGATGGGGTGCTGATGCACAATCTGAACAACAGCCTCTTGTTCATGGCATTCCTGTGCTGTACTTAGGCATGTATTGGGATATTAGTTAGAGTTCTTTATCAGAAAGGAGGAACATTTAGTACCAATACCTTCAGAGGTCTCTGAATGCTGAAAGTTGGCTGGGATAGCAAGAGCCTCTTCCCAGAGAACTTCATCTCCAGAGGCCCCCCAGAAGTCCTCAGCCACGGGGGACTGAAAAACAGGCTACACAAGTAGAACAGCCATGCAAGTAGGACACTGCTGATTCTCTTTGATGCAAAACCTTGAGCTATATTTTGCTTTCTTCACATAATATCTATCTCTAATGATACATCGGCTCACAGATAATTTTTAAGCCATGTTCTGTTGTTGGACAGGCGTTTCCAAAGCAGAAATGCTTTCTTGGACAGTGCTCCCTCACAGTTAGAAAATGTATTACTGAAACATGGAGTGGGTTTAGTTTGCTGATAAAATGGAATATATCCTAATACTTGTGAGTAATTATTTTCCTGGTAGAAGAAAGAATAATTCAATGTTGATACATTTGCTGTTTTACAAGTAGGAAGGTTTTTCTCAATTACCTATGAAGAACCATGCTCAAATGATATCACTGTCAGCAGTCATTTATTTTTCTGATAACATCTGAAACTGAAGTCCTTGCCATGCCGGGCTGCTGAATATCCTTGCACATGCATTGCAGGATCAGAGGCAATAAATCCAGAGATCCACTGAAGCCCCAGCATCACACTGCAGGCCCAAATATCCCCAGAACAGCAATCACACAGGTATTGTGATGAAGGTCTCCAGGGCAGATGCTAAACACGATGTTAAAGTAGTGGTTGTGCTAGTTTGGACGGGTGGTGAGTTGAGCTTGTCCAGTTTTTTCTCCTTTTGCCTGATCTGTACCATAACTGTATTCTATGCCTGTTTCAGCTATGGACTGAATGCAAGTGCACTCCTGTTTAAGCCAATTGTTTTTTTTTTTTGAGATTTGTCTCAAAGTAATGTATAATATTAACTGCTGGATGCTACCAATGAGGTAATAGAGTCTTAATGCTACGTTTTCTTGGGAGGAAAATGTTCTATCTGGTTTTCATTCATAGTCTCATCTATGTGTCTGCCTCCTTCTCAGATTCCTGTATTATATATATAAAGAAACTTTTTACAAGGGCATATAGTGACAGGATAAGAGGGGATGACTTTAAACTAAAAGAGAGTAGATTTGGATTAGGTATTAGGAAGAAATTCTTTACTGTGAGGGTGGTGGGGCACTGGCACAGGGTTCCCAGAGCAGCTGTGGCTGCCCCATCCCTGGCAGTGTTCAAGGCCAGGCTGAACGGTGCTTGGAGCAACCTGGTCTAGTGGAGGGTGTCATTGCCCATGGCAGGGGGGTGGATCCAGATGATCTTAAAGGTCCCTTTCAACTGAAACCATCCTGTGATTCTCTGGTTCTATACTTGACCAGTCTTGAGTCTGAATGAAGCATCTCTTATAATCACTGCATGCGATCTGCTCTTTGCCTGTCTGCTTGGCTTGGGGCAAGTGTGGTCTTGTGGCCCCATGCAGAGGAGGAAGCAATGCAGCTCTGCATCAGGGCTGGTCCAGTCCCAGGCACTAATGGTTTTTCTGCCTTAGCTGCAATATGGAAATTATTGTAGATCCATGCATGGGCTGGGCTTTGATGTTCCTTAGGTGTTATATATAGTCTGACATCTATTCTGGGGACTTAAACATAATAATATTTCCTATGTTGGCCACGTCCAAAAGTGGAAAGCAAGCTCTTTTGAAATTGAAAAATCAGTGCCCTTTTTATGGCATAGGGTGTCTTGATCTCAGGTACCAATCTCAGCAGGCAAACAAAGGATTATAAAGGTGAAGTGATGCATTTGTTATTAAAGCAACTGAAATAGGGATGTATCATGTACACTTTAAGAGGTACAGTGCAGTAATTGCATACCATAGTCTATTAAAACTGTTAAAAGATGTATGATTTTACATGAGAAAATGTAATTCCTCTGGCTTTATTTCAGCTATAAATTGCTCTTGCTGAAATTAACCTCCAGAAAAAAATAACAACCATTCTGGATCTAGCTATAAAAATGTATTTTGACTATATTGTAGTCAAAACTAGGCAAAAGTCTTTTCTTGGATATGCTGCACTCAACCAAAACAATACTTAAAAATCCTATTTGAAAAAGAAAGGAAAACCTATAATAATAAAGAAACTAATTAGAAAAACCCCAGCTCCCAAACACCTCAGTTCAGTTTAGTTTTGAGGGCTGCATATGCGAGTGATGAGAAATCGGATATTCTCCAGCCACGCTATTCTAAAAACCTGGGAGGTTCCTGGAAATGTATGCTGACACAAGGTACTGCGGTGCTAACATTTTGTTTCAGTCTTGGCTTGCCTTCTCTCCCCTTTTACAAATAGCAATCTAATTTTTGTCTTCATGGTTGCTCTCAGAGTCCAAGCCAAACGAAGCCCATGTTGCTTTCAGGGTAAGCTGCCTGTGAAGACCCATGAACACCATACGCTGTCCTCTGCATCATCAGCTGTGTGCTGTGGCAAAATGACCATTAAGGATGTTTCCTAATGGGGTCTCTAGTTGAGTGGTGTTATTTCTCCTTTAACATGTAAAATTAAATATTATTTCTCCTGTAACATCTAAAATCATGTGAATTTTCTTCACTAGGAGGAGATACCAAGCCCTTCATGAAGGTCATGTAGCAACTTGCAACTCTGTCTTCAATGGGAAGAGATGGGTTATTTGTAGGAGATTCCTATTTCCTGTAATTATAATTATATATAATTATGCAATAATTATATACATATAGAAATTAAAGCTGCAGAAATATTATATCACAGCTAGGCTGACAGCTAGTTGTAGATAGTTGCTTCATAAAAAGAACTGCAAAATGTTGTGTGGAATAACATTTTTAGATGCGTCAGTAAACAAAACTAGTTTTTCTACTATTTACCACTCTTGGAACATACGAAGGATTGATCAAGGATCATTGTTTTGCTCCTGGATAATTTTTTTGGAAGGTATCTCACCAAAATAGTCCCATTGACAGAAGCATTGCTTCTGATTTATGTTGGGAACTGATGGCTCCGTAAAATGGGAAAGTGAAGATTCAAAAAAACTTTCCTGGTGTCTTTTGGCTGTTATTTATGGTGTTTATTTATGGAGGAATCCCCTGAAATATGTAACCTTAGGCATGTGTTCAGGCTGATATTTCATTGTTACATAATTAAATATGATATCTGAGTTGAAGTGGCTTTCCTGCACTGGCGGTCAGGGCACCAAACCTCATAAAATTTTATGCCAAGCACTTGTGTCTCTTGACTCTTCTTTCTTCCAGCCATGGCTGGAGTTGGCGCTGCTTTCCCCATGACCCTGCCATGTTCTGCAGCATCTACTGCTCTTCACTGAGGATTTCTGGCTATTGGCTTTCAGGTGACTGCCTGGCAGCTTTGTGTCTTTAGGTGGATTGTCGCCAGCTGGACTGGGGACCCCCAAATTCAGTGGTTGTTATTTGCAGTCTTCACTACAAAGCTTGGATCCACATGCCAGCTTATAGCCATTTCTGTGAAAGGGATGAAGCTGGTGGTGACCACTGAATAGGTGCTGTGGCTCCCTAAAAAGCACACAGGGATTTTGAGTGGTTACATTTTGGGTAAGTAAGTTCTCACACTGAAACAGGAGGATTGCTTGAAGAGCATTATAGGATTGGGGAAAGGAAGTATTTTTTTTCTGAATGAATTTTTGCCTGATGTAAGCCAGGAGTTATGATCTTTTTATCCCTTTTACCAGCAGCTTTTTTTAATTGGATCTAG
The DNA here is from genome assembly GCA_002631895.1 of Agapornis roseicollis. Taxonomy (NCBI): domain Eukaryota; kingdom Metazoa; phylum Chordata; class Aves; order Psittaciformes; family Psittacidae; genus Agapornis; species Agapornis roseicollis. The sequence continues at coordinate 85,910 of NDXB01018801.1, read as the reverse complement.
GAGCTGATTTTCTTTCCCCATAATCAGCTGGCTGCATTTACAGCAAGGTAAAGGCAAAGCTTTCTATGAAAGGAGCATTAACACCAATCTCAGCATTGTCACTCTAAGGGATCACCACACTTAGCTCATGATGCTTTACAGAAAATAAAAGATGTGGGTAAGCTCCAGGAACCATTACCCAACCCACAGAAACAGGGTTGGTGACGTGGGTAAAATTCTGCACCAGTTGTGTGGGTTTTGTTCTGAAGCTTTATGATGTAAATAGAAATAAAAAGCTCAAGGGGCTGGATGATGCTGCAGTGAAGAGGGGCAGGGAGGAGTGGGTGCTGTGGGCTGGGGCACTGTGTTTATCCCATGGCCCCTCAATCAGAGCACAGAACAGTGGTGTCTCCTCTGCATGCCATTCTGGGACTTCAGGACCACATGAGATCCTCCTTTGTCTCGTTATCTTCTCTGCCCCCAGCCTTGACCCTGAAAACACCCGAATGAGTAATGTCACTGGTGCCAGTGTTGCCCATGGTTTCGTGTGGGACCCATGGTTTCATGTGGTGCCCGTGGTTTCGTGTGTGGGGAGGGAGCACTGGCCTCTGGTGAGCACAGCACTGTCAGCACTCTCAATAGTCCCTCTTTTGCTCTTGGTTTCTGTTTCCATTCACTGCAGCATTTTTCATCTCTGGGTGCCTTTTTTCTGTTCTTTCATCTGCCTGTTTTATCCCCTGCCTGCAAAAGCTCTTGCAGGCTCAGATGCTGGTTTTTGACCTGATGGGCACCTATGATGGGAGAAAGGGGTGACTAATTTTGTTCTCTTCTTTCTGGTTTAGTATTTGCTGTTTCAACTGGCAGTGGTCTTGCACCCAGGGAATAAAAGGAGCGTCAGTTTTGGTTGACTGGAAGAGGCATCAGCTTTTTTTGCATTTCTTTCATGCAACATGACTGACTGAATCACATTAATGATATATTCAAGCCTTCACCCCGTCCTGAAGAAGCAGGATGGGAAAAGTGTTCATGCTTTTGGTGCTGAGCCAGTCGATGATACAACACCTGAGAATACTTACCGAGAAGCACAGGTCATAGTCTCAAGTGCCTGTGGATACCCATAGAGTTGCTGGCATGACTCAAGGTTACAGCATTGGTTAGAGCATTCCCTGGTGAGAGAGGGAACTGAGCTCCCATCCAAGAACACATATTTGGTAGGAGTTATTCCAGCACCCATTCCCCCAGGGAATGCTCTGCCCAGGATTTCACACCCAGAAGAAGCATGCTGTGATGGGTTGAGCACTCTCCTCTCAGATAGTGTCCATACAGGGACACTTTTAGTATTTTTTTTAATACTTTTGTGAGCATTAAAAATAAAAAATGCAGTGTCAATGAGCTGAAGCCCTGGCCAAAAGATTATAGCCCCTAGGGCTCTGGGAATGGTGGGAAAGTGGCCTTAAAGCCATTATTAGGCGAAAATACAGTTCTTTCATGGGCAAAACCCAGCACTTTCAGCATCACAGGTGGTGTTTTGTCTGACAGGCTCAGGCAACATGCTGGATGGATGGGCAGGGATGGCCTGGACCCTTCAGAGGTCACTAGGAGGGACCAGAGCAGCTGACATGCTTGCAAGAGTAAGGAATACATGTGTGAGTAAAGTATAGATTACATGCGTGAGCAAGTGCCATTCAACTTCCAACATTTAGTACAACAAATTAATTGAACATGTTTTACCCTTATTAGACTAAAGATTATTCATATTTTAGCTGTTCCCATCAGGTCAGATGAAGGCAGGCACCGCTGGTAACAGGTTCTGGAAAACAGGGCCTTTTTGTCCAGTTACTTGAGGAAAAGAGATCACCCAGCTCATTTGTGCTTCTCAGGGTAAATGATGTTCTCTGTGGGTTCTCAGGGTAAATGATGTTTTGTGTGAGCAATAATTTGTAAAGAAATGTTATGGAAATATATGGACAAACTTGGTTGCTCTGTTTGCTGAATCCGTGGGGAAGGCATCCACCTTACAGGCAAAACAGCCTGTGGCTCTTAAAATCCCAAATGAGAACATTAAAGATATTTGCAGCAGCTGCTCTGATTGCAGCTCTGACTTGCAGCTGCCTCATCCTCAGAGACTAAAGGGGAAAGATAGCAGAGGTACCTGAATTAGGGATTCAAGGTCATTGGGCGGCAATGAGGCTTTGCCACACCCATATAGAAAGACTGGGAAGCATTAAACAGGTTTAAATCCTGACAAATGTCATGTGAAATCTTTCAATGTTTGTGCCAGTTATTTAACCACTGCCAGTCGGGATGTGTATCTCTCCTGGCACAGCTTTAATCTCTGAAGTTAGAAAGAGCAATTTGGAGAGCTGTTGGCTATGCTCATACAGGTTTGAGTTTTATTTTTTCCTTAGGTGTGTAATGATTCTTCCCTTGTGGTTGTCTTGTGGGTGTTTGGGCCTCTGTTATCTCTCACCACAGTTTGCAGTGTGTGTGTCACCTCCTGTGCTGGTTAGGCAAGATGAGCTATGAACCCCTAAGTGGCAGGGAGTAAAAGACTTCTCAGCTAACCTGGAGAAGCTGCTATTCACATACTTGTGGAGCCATAGGGACCTCTAGGGCAACGCAGGAGTCAGTCACACAGCCACAACCGATGATGTTTTCCCTTGGTGAAGGCACTGGGAGCTTTGGTTTTGCTCATAGCTACACCCAGCTGCTGGCCCTGTGAGGGCTTTGCAGGAGACCCCCAAACTATTTCCAAGTGGGCTGTGCTAAGCTGCTGGTATAATGTTGAATTCAAAGGCAGCCCAAATATGATTGCACAGCTTCTAGTCACATCTTCCAGCCCCAAACATCTGCTGCAGGCTCTTGATCTGTGCACAGACATGAGGTCTGCTGTCCCTTTTCTTCCCATACCTCATGTTCCAGCGCAGAGGGATGGTGCAGGATGAGTGGTCTGATACTGTGATGTAGGTCCCTTCCCCACTCCCAAAAATAGATCTCTGAACGGTTTTGGAGCTGCAGAGTTCTGCATAGCTCCTCGCCAGCAATTACTGCTTTGGAGGGGTGTCAGTCCTCTGCAGCCAGGAGTGCTGGTTACTCCAGCAAAACTCCCTGTGTGTCCAATGGGAATTTTCCAAACTAGTGCCTGTCTGGGGCTGTCAGTTCTACCTCCACGGTGTCAGCTCACCTGGCAAAATTCCTCTTCCCACAGCTCGGCTGGCAGTTTCTCTGACGGGCAGTGGAGGAGTGCTGAGCTGGCTGCCTGGAAATGGCTGCTCCCCACAGGCTGTCAGCTCAGGAGATGCACCCGAAACCCTGCAATTCCCTTTTTTCATGGGGCTGTAGCTATTTCACTTTTCATTTGAAGGCCTGTTTCTTCCCCAAACATGCTGTCATTAGGGAGCTAAGGGGTAGGTGGCAATGACCAGCATGGTGCCTGTGCTCTTCTGCCAGTCATTCATGGCAATTGCTCCACTGGCAATAGAGCCAGCATTCCAGTTTTGGTGTCACATATTGAAAGTCATGAGCTAGAAGAGGCTGTGCTGGGTCAGAGACTCCCACCACTGAGAAGTGGGATAGTTTATTGTGTATCCATCCCTTTTTCCTCTCCAAAGCTGAGACTTTTAAAAATAGTGTTTTACAACTAAGAAGGAGCTGGTGGTTGATGTAAGAGAAGAGGGAAGGTCTAACTCTACCAAGTGACTAAGGAAAGTTCCTTTAGCACAAGACTTGGTACTCACTGGCAATGCAACCAGCAGCTTTGCTGCCAGTGGTCCTGCTCTGCATGCAGGATGTCACCAGTCACATCTGGGGCAGCTGGCAGAAAACAAAGGGTCCTGCACACATGGGTTTCACTTCGCTTTACAATAAGAAGGAAGAGAAACTTCCCAGGAATTGCTGTAGGCTTCTGCAGGAAAGTGAGTGCCAACCGTAAGACCCCCCCAGTGGCTTTTCCTGGGGGATGCCCTCTGCAAAGCTTTAAAGAGGTAAAAACCAGCTCCTTCATGATAATTGCCTTCTCTAAAAAAAAAAAAAAGAGGAGATAGAAGGGGAACCCAAACCGCAAGGTTTGCTCGCGAGGAAATGTCTGGCTCATGAAGCACTTCTCTGCTCCCAAAGGCTGATTTAACATCAGTGGGACCTTATCTCAGACATCAGGATGATATTTTTTCTGTTTCAAATGCAGCATTTCATACTTTATCAAGCACAGGGGAGTTTAGGACCAAGAAGCAGGCTTAAAAAATTGAGAAACATCATGTTTTGAGACCAGCTGGAGGTAGGCAAGCAAAAGCAAGTGGAATTTCCCTTGGATGGCCAAAACTGGCTGAGGGGAAGGGTGTTGGAGGGGAACGTGATGGAGCAGGTCCTTTTCTGCGCAGCTAGTCAGGCAGCATGCAAATAATTATTGCAACAGCTAAGAAACAAAACTCCGAAATTGCTTTCAAGCTGCACAAAGCCCTGCACCTGTCCCTTGCCCCAGTAGGGGACAGCAATGCCCAGGTCTCTGTTGGACAACGACCTCCGTGCCTGATGCCCTGTGGTTTCTGCATCCCTGCCCCGAGCCTGGTGCCGTGCCGTGACGTGCCCATGGCACAGGCTGCGTGTGATGGGGACATGTAAGTCCCAGGGCCACACCATGCCTGTCAGGGAGAAGGGGGTCATACAGATTTCATCATGCACATGTTGCCATGTGTTCCCCTGCCCTCAGCTGGCCACACCAGACAGAAGAGATGGTGCATTTACAGCCATTTATTACAGCTCTGCAGCTTTCTTTTTTAATTTCCCAGTGCTATGAATTATAAATGTGTTTGCTGGGGGGTCACTGATGTGTGGAGGCTGCATCACCTCCGGCAGCAGCTGACACTGGTGGATGTTTTCCTTCACTAGCAAGTCCAACCTACCCCTGAGCTTTCCTTCTGCCTTTTAGTCATTTGAATGTTCTCTCCAAATGAACACATTCATTCCCCCCCCCCCCCCCCCTAA